>OZ010796.1:522328455-522330955 GCA_963932465.1 Maratus speciosus | reverse complement strand
TAACTTTCATATATTTAGAGACACGTAGACGTGGATGCATGCTTTTACTTAAACATTTCTAAAGATAGATACTACCCTTAAATTTACGTTCATGCAAAAAACACTATTTTTCTTAAACTGTTAATATTTTTGAAATAACATATTTTTCTCATGCAAGGGAAAAAGAATGTTTCAGAACATGTCTCTGGCCATGGTTAAACATAACTTTAAGCACAGTTAACCATCTCAGAATATTATTAAACATGTTCGAACATATCTGAACATGGTTAAACATGTTTGAACAAACTTTGAGCATATCCGAACATGGTTAAATATATCCCAACTAACTTTGAGCACGATTAAATATACTCGAACTATCTTTGAGCATATCCGAACATGGTTAAACATGTTCGAACATAACTTTGTTCATGGTTAAACATATCCTGAAGAAAGTGCGATCTACCGAACAAAATTCATTAAGAAAGACAAACTCATGAATTTCGTAATCACAAGCCAGTTTCAACTTTTAAAAAGCAACTGATTAACTTAATTTGGAAGAATTGTTATAAGTTTTTTTAAACACTTTGTTAGAAACTGACGAATGAGTTTAACAAATTTTTGGAAATAATAGAGTATGATAATACTCTTAGAGAATAATATATACTACTCAGAGTATAATAATACATATGATGTCAGAACATGTTTTGAATGAAATCGTGAATTCATAGTATTCAGAAAACGTGAACTTTGAAATTTATAGTTAGGTTAAATGAAGAAAAATAAAGCAAATTACTAAATTGAAAGACACATTTTGAAAGGATCGTTATAAGTTTGTTAAAACTTTTTGTTGTATTAAACACTATATTAGACAAAAAAAAATTACATACCTTTTGGAAAGAAGTTTCCCTAAGCTTTTGGATGATTCGAACAAGAAGACTCATTGAAAAGTAGCAAGAAGGTTAAAATTCGACGGCAGTTTTACTCAAACTTATGCCGTAAAAGGTTCGATAAGGTACCGCATAGCACTAAGCCAAATGTACGGTAAACGGGAGCTGCGAAACATGTGACCTACCTCCACCAGATCCAAGCCTCGACTGACGTGCGCGGGGTCTAACACCTGCAGATGAAGGTCACTGATTAGAGATCAATGTCAATGATAACAGATCACGTGACCGCTAACAACCAATCAGAAGCGAGCTTACAGGTATGACGACATCCTGTGGCAATACCAGTAGACGAAGTGACGCCCTCCGCCCGCAAGAAACGATCATGTCGAAGCATGTGCCGTCTTGCTGGCGCCAGTTGATTGACAGGTGGGCGGGGAATGCAAGGAATGCAGACACAATGGCGCCCTCCTCCACCACCTACTCCTTTCACATGTCAGGTGATCTTCGCATGCAATCACATACAAGCATTAGATGGCAGAGGGCGCTCGTGTTGTCTTCAAGTACGACGTCATCACTGGTTTTGTGCTTTGTCATCAACCATTTCCCCTTCAGGTGTTGTCCTGGTCAGATGCTTCACAGTAAGTAACACCATTTAAATTTTTTGTTAGCAATATTTTTTATGTATAAAAAATAACAAAAAAGACATTTTGCTGAAAATAACAAGTGTCTTTCATCACTTTTTCGAATATCAAGTTTAACTTTATCGAATAACACACTACTTAAATTATGACAATTATAAATATCCACTTAACAAGTTGTTGAACAAGTTTATTGTTCCGATGAATTTAGTCATGTTTTAGCATGATCTAACACGATTAGTCATGCTTAGATCATCTTTTTCTGTCTAAAAAAATATTAGATTTAAAAATCTATTTAAGTAAAATATTTATCGGAGAAAAATTTTTAGTTAGATTTTAAAATCTAATTTTTTTTAAACAGAAAAGATGATCTAAGCATGACTAATCATGTTAGATCATGCTAAAACATGACTAAATTCGTCGGAACAATAAACTTGTTCAACAACTTGTTAAGTGGATATTTCTAATTGTGATAATTTAAGTAGTGTGTTATTCGATAAAGTTAAACTTGATATTCGAAAAAGTGATGAAAGACACTTGTTAATTTAAGCAAAATGTCTTTTTTTGTTATTTTTTATACATAAAAATATTTCTAACGAAAAACTTAAAATTTAAATGGTGTTACTTACTGTGAAGCATCTGACCAGGACAACTGAAGGGGAAATGGTTGATGACAAAGCACAAAACCAGTGATGACTTCATACTTGAAGACAACACGAGCGCCCTCTACCATCTAATGCTTCTATGTGATTGGAGGCGAAGATCACCTTACATGTGAAAGGAGTAGGCGGTGGAGGAGGGCGCCATTGTGTCTGCATTCCTTGCATTCCCCCGCCCACCTGTCAATCAACTGGCGTCAGCAAGACGGTACATGCTTCGACATGATCGTTTCTTGCAGGCGGAGGGCGTCACTTCGTCTACTGCATTGCCACAGGATGTCGTCATACCTGTAAGCTCGCTTCTGATTGGTTGTTAGCGGTCACGTGATCTGTTATC
>OZ010796.1:522138455-522323455 GCA_963932465.1 Maratus speciosus | reverse complement strand
AAACATTTTCTAAAACGAGTGGTTAAATTTAATCTTCTTAAAAAAATTCACAGATTTCACATAAATTTAGTGTTAAGTTGAAAAATATATTTCCTTCATTGGTAAATAATATTAATAATAAAATAAATAAATAAAGTTCAAACCACTTTTTCTAAAAATAAAATAAAACTTTGCGTTGTCAATCATTGAATGTCTTAGTTAAAAGTCGTTTCATATTCAGCAAAATACTAATTGATGCAATACCAGCAAGAAACATTGTTGATATGCAACTAACTGTATGATTACAGACAGAATAAACTTTCACTATATATGTAGAAACCACTTCTCTCTATAGGAGACATGAGAGAAAACAAGTTCGCGTTGTTTTGATCAGGAAAAAAATCCTTTCTTAAAATTTGTTAAAATATTTTCAAAAAGAAACTATCTGTCTTAAAACATATTTTGAATGTAGGATTCTTTTCAAAGAAAAAAAAATCAAACTCTTAATGAAAAAAATTGTACATATAATTCATGTTAATCTTTTGAACGGTTAAAACACTTATAAGTATTTCTTCTGATTCAGTACTACTTTCAAAAAGAAACTATCTGTCTTAAAATATATTTAAATTTTATCAACATTCGAATAAAAATATTTAGCTTAAAACTGTTTCATTTTATTGAAAACAAAAAGATTCTTTTAATATATACAGTTGTTTAAAATATTATTCTTTGTTTTCAAACCCAATTGAAATAAACATATTTCTTTATGCTTTTGCAATAATAACCTATTTCAACAAATCTATGCGAAAATGTGTCCTCTCCGAGCAAGATGTGATAATAATCAAGTATTTCACCTGTGCAGGGAAAAAAAATTCCGCGGATGTACTGATACAATCTATTTTCTTGAAAGGGAGTGTGTTGCAGTGTATGGGTTCAAAACCTGTAATTCTAAATGTATGTTTTCTTTACAAAACCGTAATGGAATTTGTGCATATGATTCTTTGGATACTCAGAGAAATCGAATAAGCTTGCGTGATGTTCCATATCAATCCAAAACATTCTTAGTGTGTATATGGTAACACAATGTGTTCGTGTCGTTGAAAAGTAGCTTTGAATCATCATTATACTCTTTTTAATAAAATCATAGTGAAATTTATACCTTCGAAGCTTAGACAATTCTAAGATTGGAAATCCAACATAAATCGGTCGATTCATAAGTATGTTATATTTAAGCCTTTCCACAGCACTTAGGGCTTCATCTTATGTTAAATATGCCTTAAAACTATGTGAAGTCATTAATTTTTAACTCTTTTTCAGTGTTGCAAAGCACAATATTTCTCCTTTTTCCAAAAACCGTTGTTCATTAATTTAAAAAAGTTCTTTTTATAGTTTGAAAACAAAAAACCGTTTTCGCATTCAGCATATATTTCAGTTAACATTCATCCTTGACAATAATTAAACAAAAACATTATTGTTAAAAACTAATTCGCGGTCTTTTGATTAGTAAAAATAATTTATATTCTTTTAAATAATAATTAAATGAAAATAAATGTAAAGTTGTTTATTAAATCTTTATTTGAGAAAAAAACTTGTTTGGGAAATTAACAAATGACTAAAAGAAAAAAAAATTAACTAATTTATTAAAAAGTTTTATTACCAAATAACTTACTGAAAAAAAAACTTGTTCGGAAATTAACAAATAACTAAATGAAAATTAGCTAATTTATTTAAAACTTTATTTGCAATGACTAAATGAAAAAACATGTTTTGAAAATTAACAAATGACTAAAAAATTATAACTCATTTCGTTAAAACTTAAAAATGTATTAACCTCTTTATGTCAGTTCAAAATAGGATGATGTCATCACAGGTGAGTTGAAAATGCTATCAAAAGAGGGCGCTCGTGTTCATGCCCTTAGGTGAAAACGATTGTGCTGCCTCCTAGGTTCGACTCTCGACCAATCAGAAACCAGCTGTTATCTTGATGAAACCGGTTTCCGAGGAAGCATTCGTTCATTAGCTCGGTGGATTTGATACTGGTCGGACGTGTCTCCACGCTGCTCCGTGGTAAGTTTTTTTAATAGTTTGTATGCGATCTTTTCTAATCACCTCATCATTATCTTTCCTTTGTTCTAATCCCTCTCTTACAGTGGACTTTCATTCATTAACATTATCCTTTGTTTAATCCCTCTCTTATAACAGACTTTCATTAACGCTTCTTTGTTTTAACCCCTCTACTATAGCATGCCGCGTGGACGTCAGTCTGTCTCGACTCCACCCACCTGTCCATCGCTTTCTTATCTCCCCCTACCTGTCTTTGTTTAATCCCTCTACAATAGCATGCCGTGTGGGCGCCAGTCTGTCTCGACTCCACCCACCTGTCCATCGCTTTCTTATCTCCCCCCGCCTGTCTTTCTTTAACCCCTCTACTATAGCATACCGTGTGGGCGCCAGTCTGTCTCGACTCCACCCACCTGTCCATCACTTTCTTATCTCCCCTCACCTGTCAATCACTCGACTCCACCCACCTGTCACTCACCCTAGGCCACGCCTCCCTCCTCAGCTCTTGGCTCCTGCTGGGGCAGTACCCCCATTTTCCTTCTACTTAAATGTAAACCAAACTGGCATAAAAAAATATTGGGGATTTTAATTGATATGGAATGCGCTTGGGGCATTTGTAAAGTTCTTCATAACGTTTAAAATACTCAGGAAAATTCCTTATTTTTCTCCAAAATAATTTTTCTTGCGTGATAAGTATATACCTTATTTCATAGAGTCAATCTCTTCAATAGTATTTCAAGTGCATTTAAAAAATATAATAAAAAATGAGTTTGAAGGTCCCTTATCCGCTTAAAGGAAAAACATTTTGAATTTCTCATTTTTGTTTTAATTAAAAAAAATTAAGTTGTCGCCATTTCAATCAAAACGATGGATGAAGCTGGTTAACGAACTTGGTTGATACCTTGGTATGTTCTATACACAGGCTCAGTCACATTCAAATCGGTTATAACTACGAGTGTTATCGCATGACAAAAATGTACTTGTTCCAAAATGTCAGCCATCCTAGATTTTCAAACTGCTATATCTTAGTCTTTTTAGAATAGAGGCAAAACAAAATATGCTCCCGAATCCTTGTTGAGCTTGAGTTTTATATCAGTAAAAGAGAGAAGTAAAATTGATTTTATTTAATTGAGATATTTTCGTGATTTATAAAGTTAAGTCAAATAATCAATAAAAAGTGGTGCTGAACGAATAAAATTCGTGTAAAAGATGCCGGTTCTGAACGGGTTAAAGGGAAAAAAATTCTACTTTCTTTGTACATCTTTTTGAAATAAAAAAAATTCAAAACATTTCTAAGTTGCTGCCATTTTGAAACAGGATGGTGGATGAAGCTTGCCAACGAACTCGGTCGAGATCTTGGTATTTTTTGTACACACGCTCTGTCACCTCCAAATCGGTTCATAAATACGACAGTTACAGCATGACAATGGATATATTGACATATATACCAGGGTGTCTACAGATCAGGGAAAATCACAGTCAAATAAGTTAGATAATACCAATATTTACTTATAGAAAAATTCGCCTTATTTATTCGTGCGATTAAACAAGATGAATTTCTCTATAAGAAAATACTGGGTTTTCACCTTTATTTTGACTGTGATTTTCCCTGATATGTAGACACCCTGTATACGTATGTATATATGGGGATATATATATAACCATTAACCCCTTAATTCTCGCTCCCGTCATATTCACGGGCTGTGTTTTTTACTCAGATTGTTTGATTCCCACCAGTTTTATAAAATAGTGAAATTGGGTATATTTTAGTATCGTTTTACCTGTCATTAAATAAGGTGAATATTTCTTTTTCATAAAAGTGGTGCCAATAAGCAATTTGAATTTTTAAACCGTAATTTAATCGAGCGTTAAGGGGTTAAATAAACATTACCGACCACCAACAAAAACTGAAATTATGAATAAAAGGACATTATATATATATATGACCATTAACAATCAATACAAACTATCATCAAACATAAAAAAAAAAAAAAAAAAGAAAAGAAATAGAGCAGAAAACGAAAAATGGATATTTGTAGAACTTAGACAGAATCTTCAGGTCCCAAATGCCTAAATTTCCACAAATAAAGTGTGTGATTTCATCGTCATATTAGCCATAAAAAAGCTAAAGAATATGAATTTGAAACTACCACACACAGAAAACCGGGAAATAAACCAATGAACATCAATTAAGTTCGAAATGAAACAAGATTAAAAAGGATAGAGGAAAAAAAAATTACCAAATTAAAATCCATGCTGTCATAGCATTAGGTACAAGAAATATATATATATATATAAATAAATAAAGAAATAAATAAACATTTGAGCTGGTGGGTGGTTCTGAGGTGTCGGGGTTATGATCGGAGAAAATTTACAAAATTTTCCGGAATTCCTCCTGACGGCTGAAATAAGTAGCTTTTTACTTTTTGTAATGGAAGCTAACTAATAGTCCTTTGGGACGTATATGTCCTGAACCGTGGTTTAGAGGTTAATAGTTGATTAATAAAAAAAGAAAAACATCTGTAAAAATCAATTTATTGGTACGAAACATGTCAAAGCACAAATCATAGTTAGCTAATAGCCAAACTGTCATCAGCTAAGTTAAGAGTGGGTATGTCTCGTCTAGAAATATTTATTTCATTCATCTTTCTAGATCTGTAATTTGTTATCGCGCTGAATGGCAATTGGTTCAAAAGATGATTCAGAAACAGCACAGCGAATGAAAGAGAAAATGACATATTTTTAAAATCAATTTAAAACTTAAGTGATTTCAAGCTACACAAGAATTTTTTCAGAGATGCAGTCATGTAAGAGTATTGATCTTATACATACAAAGTGGGGAAGGATTGTACTTTGCGCCAATATATTAAGAAAAAGAAACAACGTATAAGGGCACAAATAAAATGTGTTTAAAAGCATACAGCTGTTTCAAAACCTCTAAGGTTTCTTCATCAGTGCTAAAATAAAAGTTAAATTAAAACTAAAACATTGTGTAAAAAGGGGGGGGGGAGGTGGACAGAGAGTCAGAAAAGCATACCTTTCAGCTCTACTGCCAACGGTGAAATGCGACTTACAGCTGACAAACAGCTACGGAGTTGATCTCACGCGCATATTCAGGGAGACCAATCAAAATCATCTAATTGCTCTGGAAGAGTCCAAACTTAGAAGGAGAAAAAGGGGGGGAGGGAGTGGAGAGAATTATAGAAAATTAAACCATATCTTTGAAAAATTGGGCGTACTGGATAAATCGTTAACTAAACTGTTTGAATTTTTCCATATGTGATAAGCTTCCCAGAAGTCCAGATCATAGATAGCACTCATGAGGAAACCTTAGAGGTTCTGAAACAGCTGTATGCTTTTAAACACATTTTATTTGTGCCCTTATACGTTGTTTCTTTTTCTTAATATATTGGCACAAAGTACAATCCTTCCCCACTTTTTATGTATTTCGGCTTCAACGGGCCATTGGATTGCTTGTTTTATCCTTTTGATTTTATCTTTTGATTTTATGACATGTCAGACTGCAATAGATTTACCACCCTACGCTTGAAAAAATTCAGATACCTCAACCACCTTGCTTTCCTTCTGAATTGTAAACGCAATAGAGTAATTCCGAATTTTATTTCTGTCAATTGTAATTTAACTTATTCAAACAAAATTGAAAAAATTATTTTCCGTACGAAACTCGCACTGTTAAGATCTGTAATACAGGAGACCGTCGAAAGATTGCCCTTATTGAACATGAATTGTATGATTTACATCTTAATCTATCCAACTTACATCACGATTTCACTTCCATTGACAACCAGTCTTGGTTTAGTGCAAGGAGCAAGTCTACCAAACATATAGCTACTTTGAAAACGAAATTTAATTTACTCTCTAGTAAACGTAACAATAGCTTACCGTTGGTTAACCAGAATGCCGTTGTCAATCTTTCAAGTACTAACCTTACTGAGGATGAAATCCATTATCTTAAATTAAATAATAATTTTGCACTTACTACTAAACCGTCTTTTCCTCATGTGATTGCCCCCATCGAAAGAGCATTCAAGTTCAGTGCCTTAAACCCTTCTCAGAAGGATTCAATTACACTTAATCACCAATAATGTGAATTTCAATAATAACCTTCCTAAATCCAATATCAGCAAACCTGCATCGAGTTGCATAAAAAATCTAAAATCTAATACTGACATAGTTACCAGCAAGGCTGATAAGGGTGGCCAGATTGTTGTTATGGACAAGTCTGATTACCTATCCAAAACACAAGACTTGATAGACTAGGGTCCTTATAAAAAGATTAAATCTGATCCTTCTCAAAAAGAATTGAAAGCTCTAAAATCGGCTATCGAGCGCACTCCTCTCATTTCCAACAACGTTAAATTATCCCTCATTCCTTCAGCGTCACACTGCGCAAGATTTTATACGCTCCCAAAAGTCCATAAACAAGGCATTCCTTTCAGACCAATAGTTTCGAACATTGGTACCTCTTCCTATAAATTAGCGAAATATCTGACCTCTATTTTCTTCCCCCCTGCTCTCTAACAATATCTACACTTGCAGGAACTCTTATGAGTTTGTTAATAAACTTCGTGGCTTCAGTGGTACTCAAAACAATAGTATGGTTTCATTCGACGTTAAATCACTATTTACTAACGTACCGGTTCAAGGTGCTTTAAATTGTCTTAAATTACGCCTACAAGAATTTCATTATTCATATTACGAAATTGATGAGCTTATACATCTTACTAGCATTTGTTTATCGCAAAACACATTCATTTTTAATGGTAATTTTTATTGCATGACTGATGGTTTGTCCATGGGCTCCCCCCTCAGCCCCATCCTCAGTGATATTTACATGCACTATTACGAATCAAATCTTTTCAAGATATTATCCTTTCCATTTTACATCCGCTATGTCGATGACTGCTTTGCATTATTGAACTCTGATGATCTTAATCTTACTAATATTCTCGATATTATGAATTCTATAGATGAACATATTCAGTTCACTTTCGAACTCGAAAATAACAGTCGTTTCCCCTTTCTTGATGTTATGGTTTTCCGCGAAAATAATTTGTTTCACACTACTGTTTACCGTAAACCATTCGCAATATCCTTACCCCCACATCGCCTTTCATCCCATCCACCTAATCAAAAGTTGGCTGCCTTTAACAGTTATGTTTACAGGGCTTTAAATATTTGTTCTTCCGACAGTTTACTCAAAACAGAATTAGACTACATTAAATCCATTGCCATTGATCGAGGTTTTACAGCTGAAATCGTCGATTCCATTCATAACAAAGTAAACGTACAAAACCCAGGGCTATTACTGTCGGTAATGAAAGTTTAATTATACTCCCATATTTTCCGAAAATAAGCCATCAAATTTCTAAAATCTTGTCAAAATTTGACTTTAAAGTAGTTTATACTCCTTTTAACACTAGAACGGCGGGAAATTTTACTCAAGTTTTATAAAAATATTTCACATCAGAATTTTTACTAAAAACTATTTAACTCATTTATTTAAGTTATTTTTGTGCAGCATATATTAATCTTATATTTAAAACAATTTCTGGTTCGAATCGACATGTATTCATTCGGCAAGGGTCAAAATGACCCCTCGCCGCCGTTCTAGTGTTAAAATTCAATTCACAAATCTGAAACATCCTATTGATAGTTTTTCAAATTGGGGTATTTACAGGATATCTTGCGAATGCAACAAAATGTACATTGGTCAAACGAAGCGTGCCTTTAAGATCTGTTTGGGGGAGCATAAAACTTGCGTTAAAAATTGTGATATTAAACGTTCCGCTATTGCCAACCACTGCTGGTCCAACAACCATAATTTTAAATTTTCCGAAGCCTCCATAATACAGAAATGTACTTCAATCTATGATCTGGACTTCTGGGAAGCTTATCACATATGGAAAAATTCAAACAGTTTAACTAACGATTTATCCAGTACGCCCAATTTTTCAAAGATATGGTTTAATTTTCTATAATTCTCTCCACTCCCTCCCCCCCTTTTTCTCCTTCTAAGTTTGGACTCTTCCAGAGCAATTGGATGATTTTGATTGGTCTCCCTGAATATGCGCGTGAGGTCAACTCCGTAGCTGTTTGTCAGCCGTATGTCGCATTTCACCGTTGGCAGTAGAGCTGAAAGGTACGCTTTTCTGCCTCTCTGTCCACCTCCCCCCACTTTTTACACAATGTTTTAGTTTTAATTTAACTTTTATTTAAGCACTGATGAGGAAACCTTAGAGGTTTTGAAACAGCTGTATGCTTTTAAACACATTTTATTTGTGCCCTTATACGTTGTTTCTTTTTCTTAATATTGATCTTATGTCTTTATCCTTTGCTTAAATATACACCAATCTTGCTATTAACATGTCACATATTCGATTAAAATTTTTAAAGACTTACATTTTTGTTTTTTAACACGTTCACAGCGGCGTGCATCACCGGTGGGTCATGCTTGACTGTCACATCAGGCGGCGTGCATCACCGGTGTGGGTCACACTTAACTGTTCCATGGAAGGCGTGTACTACAGGTGGGTCACACTCGACAATGCTATAGACGGCGTGCACTACAGATGGTTCACACTTGAATATTCAAAAATTCAGTAGTAAAAACAATTCATTATTATAAACTTAATAGACTCACGACAGGAAACGAGAATTCTCGTTTTCATTCAAAAAATATCATTAACTAAGGGTGTGGCTTCTACCTTACAGAAATGCATTTATATCATGTTGTCCATATTTCTTTAGATTGTAAGACATTATATTAAATTCGGAGATATGTAGTAAAAAAAATTATGTCTCTAAGTGATTTGCTTACTTCTTACGAACTTTCCGACATTCACAATCAACTCTGCTTGTTATATTCGAGTTCAATTCAATAAATATGAGAGGGGCGGGTCATTACATACAGTGTCTGAATAAACGACAGTACGCGCCGCCAGATGAAGCGAAATATGAATTCGAGCGCCGTCTCAATGCGAAAAACATGAATATCGGCGCGGGCGTGAATGTGTTAAACATTTGAAACACATATTTAAATATCCGGTGAAAGAAAGGCACTATTGCATGATCATGTAGAAATTCCTAATTTATTAACACAACAAAGCTAATTAAACACAATTTCTGCTTTAAACATTTAATACAATATATGAAAATACTACATAAACCTACCTTAATGAATCTCCTAAGGGTCTCTCCGCATTCGAGGGATTCAGTTCGTTGATAAGAGATCTCTGAAAAAGAAAAAAACAGCCACCAAAATGCGTAGAGTATTTCAAAACTCTAATTTGAAAACTTGTCGCCTTTTAACGAGCTCTCACTTCAGGTAAATGAAACAGACATCCAAAGGCTTGACGTTGATAAAGTTCTTTGATCTTTGAAGTTGAAAAAGTGAAACTGAGAACCATTTTCGGTATTATTCACCGCATTTAAGGCGTTGTGGCAAGTTTTGATAACAAACGATGTGTATTATAAGGGAAAATTTTAAATAGAAAATGCAGTGAAACGTTTTGAATTTTGTTCCTGAAGTTCTGATGTTTCATTATATTGTACTTAAATACGATCCTTCCATTAAGATTTTAAGTACAAGAAGATTGTCGCATTTTCAGATTGTCACATTTAGGTGCAATGCCCTTATATCAAATTTGCGACGTATTACGTTGTTCTGAAAGTTATTTTGCATTTCCTTTTCTATAAATAGTGTCAGGCATATGCTTTCACAAATAAGATTCTTTAAACGAGAACATTTGTGTGCATTTTGAATATGTAAATTTCCTTCATTATGAGGATACATATCTTTAAATATGCCAAAAATCGATGTTCTAGTTTGAACTTATTCTCATTCTTTAACCCTTCGACTATGAAACAGAACTGGAGAATTTTTTTATATTCAACTGTACCACATATTACAAAAAAATTTCTTTCCAGTAGATTTCCCTTAAAACTGTCCTGTTCTAAGTTTATAGCATAGTTTATTTTTTCAAAACGTTTTGCTCATTTACGTATATACCCCAAACCGTATTCAAAGTGTTAATAATTTCCGAAAACTGTGCACAGAAACGCGGCAATTAATAATTATTGCCTGTGTTATAGACCGTTTAAATTAAGCTCTACCACTAAACCACATTGTTATTTGAAACTTTAACCGTTTGTGAAGAACAACTCCGATTTGAAAAATATTTTCTTAGATGTTTAGAAAACATTATTTTAAACATGTAAAGAAAAAGAAAATAAAGAAATAAATAAAATAAATAAAGAACATAAAAATAAAATAATATTGATTAAAAGGTACTTTACAGTTACAATAAACAGAAAATTACATACTTTTCTTAAAGGTGTTCTCAAATCCAAAAGGGCAACTTTCTGACATAAGTTTTAATTTGTTTTTGTTCGAAAATGCATGAAACTAGCTGGTGTTGTTGTTTAGAAACTATGTAATTGAGCTGTTTTTTTTTCATTTTTTGGCAAACGCAACAGATCTTTCAGAAAATAATGTCAAAGTGGGCGTTTTGAACCGAATTTCCGAGCGAAGGAAGAAAGAGACTCAAGAGCGGGTGAAAAGCGTGTTTGTCACGTGATCAAAATTCCTTATAACTCAATAGGTAATTGATCGATCAAAAAATGGAAAAAACAGTTCAATTCCAAATCGCTTCCATGGTCAGGCTTTCCAATTTCATACCTTTCCGTTAAAAAATGAATTTGTAAATGTGTCAGAACGTTTTGCGCTTGTTGAGCTGAAGAGTAAAGAACAGCCTTAAACATTGTCAATTTCCTAATACAAAATTATAAAGTATACGAACTTTCCTTTGTAAAAAATTATTTTTGGACATTTACAGCCTTTTTAATTTTACAAAAATTACGAAGGTCATTTTAACACTAACGATGCAATACTGCTAAAGTGACAAATAAAACTTTGCATGAAAATTGACTTAGTATCCCCGTCTGTTGAAAATGTTATGGACAATTTATATTAATGCTGTGTTGGGGAATAGCAGCAATAAATAAAATCTTCTTTTAAAGGCCGCTGTATAAGTAACATTGATTTTTTGGGTGTGTTGCAAATATGCAATGGTGATACAAAGGGTTAAATGATTTTTTTTTAATGATGATTCCAGTTTTTTCAAATGAGAACCCATTGCACTGTTACTTTTACTTAAGTTCACTAATCGAACAGTGTATTAACTTTCAGACAAACTACATTTTAAAGCCAAAATTTTTGCAAAATTTTTAATAAAATTAAAAAATCAGTATAGAATATTTTTAAAATACAAAATCACAAATGTTTTTGCATTGTTGACGAATGTAGTTATTTTTGTCTCAAAATTCAATCTTATTTTTAGTGTTTGCATCCAAACTGTCTAAAAGTGTTACTCTGTTACAATTTCATGAACTTATTTTAATCGGCTTTAGAGTGACATGTGAGCAAACTGCGGATTGATCATTTTGAAAAAAAATCCCTTTAAAGTTTTAAACACTAGTAATGTGATTTAATGGTAGAGTTTTGTTTAAACAGTCTACTCAAGCAACAATCTACAGTCGTGAAAAAAAAAAAAAAAAAAAAAAAACAAAAAACACCCCGTAC
Organism: Maratus speciosus; assembly: GCA_963932465.1. Classification (NCBI taxonomy): domain Eukaryota; kingdom Metazoa; phylum Arthropoda; class Arachnida; order Araneae; family Salticidae; genus Maratus; species Maratus speciosus. Next base: position 522,311,811 of record OZ010796.1, on the reverse strand, counting down.
TAACTCTGAAACTACATATAGTAGATGAAACTTATTGGTACCAATCGATTACAAATAAAGTCTACTTTTAAATGATGTATATAAAATTCGCTTACGTTGCAATCTACAAATTAAAATCAGACCAAACTTTGTTTTTTAAATGGAAACACCCAATTTTGACAATATATTTTATATCGTTGGTTCAAACTATGCCTACAGACGAAATTTCTAGTCATTTGGATGATAAGTTTTTGAATTATAACCATTCAAAATTTAGAGCTTCTAATGTTAAATTACATTTTCATATTTTTATTAATATCTTCTGAAATTATAATCCTAATGCGATAATTTTGTGTGTGGTTATAACACTAAATAAAAAGAAAAGTGCCCAATTAAACTGATGGCATTGAGCTCACAGACTATTCACACTAACTGTATATTATATTCTTATTTCAATGAATAGTGCCCACAAAAAATAAATAAAGGGGATTAGCCCTTGTTCCCCCACATTAAACTTAACCAATGAACCTCCATATCTAATCAGGGAAGCACCTTAACATAATAAACCGGTATACCAAATTTGAAGCAAATCAGATAATTCTGCATGAAAACACCATTTCGCTAAATTAAGGGGAGGGGTCTAACCGCCCTTCCCCCCTTTACACTTAACTAATAAACCTCCAAATCTAATTAGGAAAGCTCCTTATCAGAATGAACATAGAAAAAAAAAGTTAAGTAAATTGGATAATTCTGCATGAAAATCCATTTATCTAAATTAAGGGAGGGGTCTTGCCCCACTTTCCCCTTTTTATACTTAAGGCTGTTCTTAACTTTTCCACTGAACAAGCGCAAAACGTTCTTACACATTTACAAGTTCATTTTTTAACGGAAAGATATAAAATTGGAAAGCCTGGCCATGGAAGCAATTTGGAATTGAACTGTTTTTTCCATTTTTTGATCAATTAATTACCCATTGAGTTATAAGCGATATCGATCACGTGACAAACCCGTTTTTTGCCCGCTCTTGAGTGATTTTTCTACTTTCGCGTGGGTCCACTTTGACATTATTTTCTGAAAAATCTATTGCGTTTGCAAAAAAATGGAAAAAACAGCTCGATGGCATAGTTTCTGAACAACAACACCAGCTAGTTTCATGCATTTTCGAACAAAAATAAATTTAAACTTATGTCAGGAAGTTGTCCTTTTGGATTTGAGAACAGCCTTAACCAATAAAGCTCCAAATCTAATAAAGGAAGTACAATATCGGAATAAACCGGCATATCAAATTTGAAGCAAATCAATTAATTCTGCATGAAAAACCCATTTATCTAAATTAAGGGGGGGGGGGCTCTAGCCCTAGACCACCTCCTTTTAAACTTAACCAATAAACCTCCAAAATTAATCAAGGCAGCTCCTTAGCATAGTAAACCGGTATACCAAATTTGTAGCAAATCGAATAACTCTGCATGAAAAACCCATTTATCTATATTAAAGGGGGGGGGGTTAAGCCCCCTTCCCCCCTTTATACTTAACTAAGGAACATCCAAATCTAATCAAGGCAGCTTCTTAACATAATAAACCGGTATACCAAATTTGGAGCAAATCGAATAATTCTGCATGAAAAACCCGTTTATCTAAATAAAGGGGGGGAACTAGCCCCGTTTCCCCCCTTTATACTTAACCAATAAACTCCCAAAACTAATCAGGGAAGCGCCTTATCAGAATGAACCTAGAAAAAAATTTGAAGCAAATCGGATGTTTCTATCAAGAGTTATCGCGTTACGTACATACGTACGTACAGTCGTGGAAAAAAAAAAGTAAACACCCCCTACTAACTCCTCAACAAATCATCGTAGAAGAAAGTTACTTTTACCGAACGATTGGAAATAAAGTCTACTTTTAAATGATGTATATAAAATTGACATAGGGGGCCATCTACATATTAAAACGAACCATAACTTTATTTTTTTCAATAGCAGTACCCAATTCTGACAGCATAAATGAACTCTACACCCTTCAATTAGCCTAAAAACGAATTTTTATGCAATTCGTACCATAAGTTTCCGAGAAATTAATTATTTTAAAACGAGCGTATTTTAAGGGCTGTATCCAAATTGAAGTTCCGTACTGGATTGTTAACCGAGAGAGCCGCCTTCTTGATCAAGGCACGTTTATTCGTCAATGACACCTGTTTGATTACAGTACAGCAGAATAAATTTCAAAATGTCTACTCACTTAGCATCATAGACGGCCCCTTAAACAATCATTTTGCATTTTTTTAAGCATAATTTGAAAACTACTTGGAAGAAAAATGTGAAATTTTTGAATTTTCATAAAGCAAGACTTAATAAATCTAAATCCATCAAAAAAATTGTAGGTTGGAATTCATAATTTTCTCGAATATTAATTTCATAATTCATAATTCATATCATAAAATTATAAAAATTGCAAATTCAGCTTATTTATGTTAGGGTATATTATTATTATTACTACAAAAAAAATTAGCACATTAGAAGCATAATTTCCGGAGATATAAATAAAAATATGAAAATGTAATTTAACATTAGAAGCACTAAATTTTGAATGTTTATAATTCAAAAACTTATCATTGAAATGACTTGAAATTTGGTGTCTAGGCATAGTTTGAACCGAAGATTTGAAATATCTCGTTAAAATCGGGTATTGCCATTGAAAAAAATGAAGTTTGGATTCATTTTAATATGTAGATGACCCCCTAAGAAAATTTTATATACATCATTTAAAAGTAGACTTTATTTCCAATCGTTCGGTAAAAGTAACTTTCTTCTACGATGATTTGTTGAGGAGTTAGTAGGGGGTGTTTACTTTTTTTTCCCACGACTGTACATACATACATACACATAGAACGGGCGGGCACATTAGCTCTCAGGCTTTGATAGCCAGTGATCTAAAAACCCAAAATATAAATACATTGAATTTGTAATTTTAAAAATTTTATAATATGAATTATGAATTTAATATTCGAAAAAAAATATGAATTGCAACCTACAATTTTTTTGATATGTTTATATTTATTATATCCTGCTTTATGCGAATTCTCAATTTCGAATTTTACTGAATAGTTTTTGAATTATCATTAAAAAACGTCAAAATGATGACTTAAGGGGCTGTCTATGATGTGCAGAAAAGCATAATTTGAAAAAATATATTTTACTCATTTTATTGAAATATTTGGGCTGACAACAGTCGAAATATATTAAGCGAATGAAATGGTCATATTGGCAAGAAATAATACATTAATAGAAGAGACATAATCATTATGTAGCATTTAAATAATCGAGTACCGAATTTCAGTTTGGATACAGCCCTTAAAATATGCTCATTTTAAAATAATTATTTTCTCGGAAACTAATCTTACGAATTTTATGAAATTTTGGATTTAGGCAAAGTGAATGGTGTAGAATTTATTTATGGTGTCAAACTTGGGTATTGCTATTGAAAAAAACAAACAAACAAACAAAGTTTTGGTCCTTTTGATACGTAAATGGCCCTTTAAGAAAATTTTATGTACATCATTTAAAAGTACACTTTATTTCCAATAGTTTGGTACCTGTAACTTTCTTCTACGATAATTTTTTGTAGAGTTAACAAGGGGTGTTTACTTTTTTTTTCCACGACTGTACGCCTTTTAATGAGGTTTTCTGGGCAATGTAAAAGAGTTATTAAGGAATAAGTATATACACTGGTTATCAAAAATTAAGGAAAAGTCACAAAATGCTAATTTTTAAATACGCGAATTCTCAAAAGGAAGTAATATAATTTGAATAATTGCTATCTCTGCAGACCAGCTAGTCCATATAACATCTCATTCAGGTCACACATGGTCACAAGAGTCACAGTCACTACGGCGAAACAAAAAATAGGAAATTCCATACGTCTCATTTATGAGTCTCAAATGACTACTATATGTGACTCCACTGACAAGTCACTGTGACTGCTGCTTTGTGACGAGTCACCAGGTGACTTTGCCATGTCGTTTCATTGATACTCTCGTGTGACTCTCATCTGGAGATTCAATTTCAAAGTCATTGTGCACGTTGCATTATGATAAATCACCAAATAATGTCACATTAAAGTCACATGGTGACTTTCTGTCACATGACTTTGTCAAATGGTAACAGAGACCCTACTGTAAAGTCACCACTGTGAAAAGTGGGGAAAAGTCACCATGTGACTTTAATTTGACATTATTTGGTGATTTATCATAATGCAACGTTCACAATGACTTTGAAATTGAGTCTCCAGATGAGAGTCACACGAGAGTCTCAATGAAATGACATTGTAAAGTCACCTGGTGACTCGCCACAAAGCAGCAGTCACAGTGACCTGTCAGTGGAGTCACATATAGTAGTCATTTGAGACTCATAAAAGAGACGTATGGAATTTCCTATTTTTTGTTTCGTCGTAGTGACTGTGACTCTTGTGACCATGTGTGACCTGAATGAGATGTTATATGGACTAGCTGTTCTGCAGGAATAGTAATTATTCGAATTATATTACTTCCTTTTGAGTATTCCCGTATTTAAAAATTGGCTTTTGTGACTTTCCCTTAATTTTTGATAACCAGTGTATATTAAAAAATCGATTTTGACATATTCAAAGCTACTGTGCCTTCTTAAAAAACTAAGCAGAAAAGGCAAGTATTATTCGTTTTTTAAGTACATGAGGGAATTTTATAGAAATGTGTTTTGTTTTAAAGGAAGACAAGACTGGGTGCAATCGTATGGAAAATATGCCAGCTTTAAGGCTCTTCTCAAATCCAAAAGGGCAACTTTGTGACATAAGTTTGAATTTATATTTGTTCGGAAATGCATGAAACCAACAGGTATTATATTGTTCAGAAACTATGCAATAGAACTGATGTTTCGGTTTTTTTGCAGACGCAATAGATCTTTCAGAAAATAGTGTCAAAGTGAGCGTTTTGAACCGAATTCCCGTGCGAAAGAAGTATAACCACTCAAGAAAGGGTGAAAACGTTTTTGTCACGTGATCAAAATTGCTTATAACTCAATAGGTAATTTATTTACCAAAAAATGGAAACCACAGTTCAGGCCTTCCAATTTTATGTCTTTCCGTTAAAAAATGAATTTTTAAATGTGTCAAAACGTTTTGCGCTTGTTGAGCAGAGCAGTTGAGAACCATAAGACCCGTTTCCAGTCCATAGACCAGTCCAGAGACCAGTCCATAAGACCCGTTTCCTGGGAAACTACCCGACCGATTTTGGTGAAATTTTAAATCCATATTCACTGGATTATGCTCAAGATTTATGGCAGACAGTTTTTTTCTGCGACTAAAACTTTCTATTTTAGAACAATGTCAATTTTTCAGAAATTTACCATTTTTCAGAATTTTTTTTCTGAAACTAATTAAAGTTTTTTTAAACTGTCTGCCATATAGGATCTTATACAGGGGGATAATAAAAAAACTTCCCGATGTATGAACCCCTAGCGGCCTAACCGCTCAACCAATCGAAAATAAATTTTAGATATACTTTTGAAGGTATGTGATCGAGATCGTGATGATTCAAAGCAATAGAGCTCTCACGGTTACGGTTACAGGGAAAAAATTTCGAAAATTTCGAATGCAACACCCATTTTTTTCATGCGCAAATTCATCAGCGCATTGAAAAACCATAAATGGCTTTGGAATGATACACGTACGATGAAAATTGCCGGCGTAAAATACTTTCAAAAAAGACCATTGCGAGGAACGAAGGGAGTGGCTACAAGACATGTTTTTCAGTAGCGGATTTTTTTTTTCGCACTTGTGAACTGAGTAATGTTGTAAGATTTGTTTTAAAATGTGTTTTGAGTTCTGTTTGTGTACACTAGGGATGCACAACCTGTGGCCCGCGATGGGTTAGCGTGTGCCCGCGAATTTCGTCGATATATAACTGCAAAAAATTGCAATTTTTATCTATAGGTTGTGAAAAAGTTGTGATTTTCGTCAATTTGCCGCGGGGAAAATTGAAAATTTCATTAGCCATTTAAGAATCGCGAATTTTGACGATCAGGCGCGAAAAAATCGCAAATTTCGTTTATCGGGCACGGAAAAATCGCGAGTTTTGTCGATTGAGCTCAGAAAAATCGCGAATTTTGTCAATGATTTGAAAAATTGAAAATTTCATTGACAGGCAGCTGAAAAATCGTGAGTTTCTCAGTTTATTGGGGAAAAAAACGCGAATTCTACCAATTTGCCTCAGGAAAAAAAATTGCAAATTTCATCAGAGTCAGTTAAGAATCGCGAATTTCGTTGATTGGGTGCGGAAACATTGCAAATTTCGTCTATCAGGGGCGGAAAAACCGAACATTTCGTCGATCGGGCATGGAAAAATCGCGAATTTCGTTGTCGGGCACAGAAAAATCGCGAATTTTGTCGATGATGCACGGAAAAATTGAAAATTTCGTTGACCGGCAGCTGAAAAATCGTGAATTTCTCAGTTTATTGGGAGAAATAAACGCTAATTCTGTCAATTTTCCGCTGGAAAAAATTTCAAATTTCGTCAGAGTCAGTTAAGAATTGCGAATTTCGTCGATCAAGGGCGGAAAAAATGCAAATTTCGTCGATCGGGTACGGTAAAATCGCGAGTTTTGTCTATCGGGCTCTGAAAAATTACGCATTTCGTTGGTCGAGCACGAAAAATTCGCAAATTTTGTCAATCAGGCGCGGAGATATCGAAAATTTCATCCACCGGGCGTGGAAAAATAGCGAATTTCGTCGATCAAGCACGAAAAAAAGCTAATTTTGTTGATCGGGTGCGGAAAAATCGCGAATTTTGTCGATCGGCTTCGGAAAATTGCGAATTTTGTCTTTCGGTTTCGGAAAAATTGTGAATTTTATGTATCAGACGCGGAAAAATCGCGAATTTCATTGATCAGGCGGTGGAAAAATCTCAAAGAGCCTGATTTCTCAATTTGCCTACGACATATACAAACGTAAACTGTTAATATATCCTTGCCAACGGAATTGGATATATTGACTAGGTAGGGAACTTAGAGGGGTAAAACTCCCCCGCCTCGGAAACCATATTTTTTTAATTGATTATAGGCCACAGATCACCCCCCCCCCGAAATAGAATTGTCTCCGTGTTACTGATCGGGCCCTCGACAACCCAGAAATTTTTGTAAGTGGCCCTTCTCTAAAAAAGGTTGTGCACCCCTAGTACACATAGGGAAAATAAAAATGCAATCATTTGTTTTAGTGTGCTGAATATAAGGTCACATAGCAAGTTATTAGGATTGAGTGCCACGGTATTACACCGGCAATTTTAGCCATACATGCATCGTTCCAACGCCATTTATGGTTTTTCAATGCGCTGATGAATTTGCACAGGGGAGAAAAAAGGGTGCTGACATTCGAAAATTTCGAAATTTTTTCACTGTAACCGTAACCGCGAGAGTTCTATTATTCTAAATCATCAGGATCTCGAACGCATACCTCCAAATAACTAAATGTAAAATTTCCTTTCGATTGGTTGAGCGGTTGGGTCGCTAGAAGTACATATATCGGGGAAGTTTTTTTATGACCACCCTGTATTCATGCTCTACCACCCCAAAAAATTTATCAAAATCGCTCAAGTACTTTATGAGATAATGGGATTTTTACTTGAAAAGTACGATTATTCAGGAGAAATAAAAATTGTGTTTCTGTAATGTCGAAATCACACCGGAATTTACGAAAAAATTTAGTTCAAAATAAGGAAAAGCAATTTATCAACTGTTTTTTTTTCTATCAAATTTAAAAAAGTAAAATTTAATTAAAAGTTTCTGGTGCGAATCATGATTAAAATTAGGTGGGATATAATATATCATATATCCCACCGCTCCTCAATGTGTTAAGGGTTACGAAATACCATGTTAACCGATATAGACATTTAAACACAGTATTACTCGTCACTTATGTAACTATCGAATTTTGATTTTTATTACCAGAAAAAAGTAATTGTAAACCTGCAAAAAACTTTCAAAATTTATCGTCTTATAAACTGTTAAAATTTAGTGAGACACCTTTTTAAAACACAATAGGTCGGCATCGGAAGTATATTTTTTGATGGTGAAAACTAAATTTTGATAATTGTATTAGGTAACGAATAGTTTAATTAGGTGATGAATAATATTTGAATTTCCCAACAAGTTAACATGGTATTTTACGATCAACAAGGATTGCTGAAGCGTCACGTAAAGAGCCTTGGCCCTGCCCCTTATAAAGGGAGCTTGACGCGCAGTAAACAATCGTATAAAAACATTTTTGAAGAGTCTCTGTAAAACGCAAACCTCTGTTAAGAATATCTGTTGCGTTATAAGATATTCTACTGAATGTTAAACAGAATATCTTCATTTCATGTAAATTACAGATTTCCTCTGTCGTCCAACATAGATATCGTTTTCTCTCTCTATCGGAAATTTTAAAGCCATATGGGATTCTTCACTTTTAACTCACAAACAAATTCGAATAAACAGAAATACTGTAAAAGACAAGGAAGGGATCTCGTTCAAAGGTAGAACTTGGTTTTAATTATTCAGACCACACCCGGAATTTTTTAAAGGAAAAGGAAAGAGATATCGCACAAAAAACAGGTTGTGTTTAAACTGATAGTTATATATATAATAACGCTAAGTGTACAACGCTTCCGGAGTGAACTCATCCGGATCTCACTTCGCTTTATCGTATTCTATTTGGCCATTTTTATCCAAAATTATTTTTTCGAATAAAACTTCATAAAAGTTACATTTTTAGAAAGATTATTCAAAATAAATTAACATTTGAGAGATGACTTACATTCAATTATGTATATATTCTGAGATAACTTCAGTTGAAATTAGTTTGGCAGCTCAATCTCTCCCTCCATAAGTAAACATTCGTTTGTATCGCATTCATTGTGAACTTTTGTGCTTTGTTGGCGCCATCTACCGGTAGTTAAAATAAAAAAGAAGATTCTTTGAACTTTGAAGACATTGGGGGGAAAAATGAATAGTATTTCTTATAAAATATAATTAGACTATCATGAATACTTAATGCCGTGTAGTATATATATATATATATATATATATATATATATATATATATATATATATATATATATATATATATATATATATATATATATATATATATATATATACATATATATATATATATATATATATCAATGCAAATAAAATTTTGCATTTTTGTATTTTGCAGGGAAAATAGATTTGTAATTTAATAAAAGAATTTGCGAAAAAAAATATGTTAATGCAATTAATAGTTGCAATTTTCTTAAGTGATAAAGGATCATTTTTAATGATCAAAATTTATTACAGGTTTCTTAATGCATGTTTTAAAAAAATCAGGATTTAATCTGAGTTGAACTTTTTAAAATTTAAGTTATATAATTATTAGTTTGGCGTCAGCTATCGGCAATTAATCCGTGAAGGACTCTTATTTTTTTCTCTGATTTATAAGAAATTGAAGGTTATTGATTTTTTTTAAAGCAATGAACGAAGACGAAATTTAATTGACAGTATATTTTAAAATAGCATTATTAGTTCTAATTTGCATGTTTTTTGTGAAGTAGTTCTTCAAATTTTTTGTGTGAAGTTCTTCCTTGCAAATTGAGTTTCAATAAAAATGGGCTGTGTTTATAACTATTTTACCCCACCTGACCCTATTAGTCAGATAAGATAAAATTTATTACTTCATAATTCTTTTTACAATGCAAAGCTATATCATTCTTTTGAAAATGCAAACACGCCATCCTGTCGGGCTATCTTCTAGTTTTTTATATAATACCGAAAATTTCTGGTTCTGTTGAGAATGATTTCTGTTATTCAGGGTTGCCAGATTTGGCCTTTTTTCAAAATTCTGAAATTTTATATTTAAGCCAGAAATTCGGCATAGTATTGTTTTCTTTATTTAACGACATACGTTTCGTGATTACCTAAGTAAAAATTTTTCTTTCAGAATTTCTGATGTGAATTTGAAGTTTTAAAATTGAAAGTAGTGGCCAAACTGCCAATCCAGCTCTTACTATGAGTTTTGTTTCATACGAAGGGACTTTCCGTCAGTTTAACTGGACAATCTCTGTTTCATACAAAATCTGTACCAATTCAACAGAATTTTTCTGTACAAATTAGAGGGGGGGAAACTGGTGGCATTGCTGAGAGGATTTTTCTATAAAATTTACAGGATTTTTTAGAGTGTATGCGCGATACAGTGACTGTTCATAAAACGTAAAGTAGTAGTACTGAACTATATACCTTACCCTTATATTGAAATTTTGCGGCGATTGGCCAATTTTTACTAAAGTTAGAACCTGGAAAGAAAAAAAAAGAAGACTGTTTTGCTTAGATAGTAGGTCTTTTTAACAAAACATTATTTATCTAAGTATTGATAAAAATTAGCTCATCTTAAAAGTTTGCACTTTTTCTTCTGAGCATATATGATATATTTATAATCTGAAATTATTAAAAATTAAATAGTTTTTCTCTAAATTTCAAAAGAGAAGAATTGTTTAAATTTTTGTAAAAATTATGTATCAACCCTCTCGCTGTGCATGCCACGATTTCCACGGGCAACGTAAAAATAGCAAAATTTGCGCAACCCGCGATTTCCGCAGAACGGTTAATTTCGGCTTTTCAGCGATGTTTAATTGTTGATTCAAACTTGGGATAACAAATGACGTTAGTTGTCCATATTTCTGTGAAGTTAACATTCTTTGATTTACAAGCATTTCGCGCGCTCTTTTGAAAGTTCAAAGGTGTTTTCACAACCTACGGAGTCAACCTTTACACAGTGGGGTGCGGTAGAAAAGTGGAGTATCGTCCCCACAGCAACGTGAGCTGGCTTTGAATTTTGGCCCCAAAATTTCCGATGGTGATACTTGTCTTTCAGTGGCACCCATTGTTTCCTTTTCCCCTTCCTCTAAATTGGTTCATGAACCACTTCTTACAAGTACCCACCACCGATTAGGCATCTAAAATCCAGGTTTACTTACTCACCAAGCAGGATTTGTGTGTATAATGTGCAGGAGCCAACAGCAAAGTGAATTAGTTAAGCAACCGGTATAACAGAGAAATCAGAAAAATAACAGGCTCTGCAATTAGGACGGCCGGTGCGTTTGTCTAATGGATGGCCGTCATGCGGCAATCAAGCGGAAAACCGCCCCATTGCGAAACATGTAAACTCATTCGGCTAGGGAAATCTTGCAGCTAGAGGTCTGGTCATCGGTTTGGAGAACATCCGATGTCCGGCATGTACGCTAATGGCGCCTGGTACATGTAAAATCCGTCGCAGGTGCAAAGTCCTCCAAGTTACTTGTGAATTTTACCTCTGGAGGTGCCTTGCCAGGTGAAGATCTCGTCACCTGATCAAGATTCTAAATTACGAGATCAACTTGAGTAGCAAATCGTAAGTACCAAACAACAAGATCAAAACGTTAAGTAATCGGATTAACAAAGTTCACAACTAAGCAATAGGCGCAGCTGATAGGATTAAGATCTAGGCGCTCGTCAGATTTATTTTTGCTACGCGGCGATTAGGCGGTCACCGCCCGATACCAGGTATCAAAACCGTTCAGCTGGGGCGACCTTGGTGGTAGGGGCCAGATCATCGGTTAGAAAGAAAGAAAGATACTAACCGCTCGACACTTTGCTAGCCAAAAACCCCAATCCCATCAAAAAAGAACCTCGTAGATAGTGAGCTGTTTGTTGTTAAAAAAAAAAAAAAAAAAACTGAAACTAGCAAAAAAAATACGCAAAGAAACACGTATTTTGTGTAAAGATCGCGAAGTAGGACTTTGCCTTGAACCTTGTTTCGAAATTTATCAAACGAAACTTCATTTCTAGTACAATTTTTGTATTTTGTATATTTTCATTAGTATATACATGGTGTGTTCACAAAGTTTCAAGACTGGTCTGAGAATACAAAATTTATTAAACATTTTTGTACAGCTAACTGAAAGTCTTCGAAATATGACACTTGAGCATCAACACACCGCTGCCAGCGTTTTTTCCATTATTCATAGACTCCCTGGAAGTCTTCGCGCGCAAGGCTGTTAAGGGACCTCGTCGAAGTTGGAATCGTGGATTGCTGGAAAGGTGTCAAATTGCTTCCCTTTCAGGTCTTTTTATGATCCGGAGGAACAAAAAATAGTCACTGGGAGCGAGGTCGGGGCTGTATGGGGCCTTGTGGCAGGAATGCCACGTTAAACTTAGCCAAAACTTTGGCGGTTTCGAGCGACGTGTGAGAGGGCACACTGTCGTGGTGAACAATGCAATCGTCTCTGATGTCTGGGCTGGCGCGCCGAGTCAGGTCAATTTTACGCTGGAATGCACAACCATTTGAAGGATCGAGTCCAACGCGTCCACACAGACATCAGAAATGATTGGATTGTTCACCACACAATGCGCCCACTCAAACGCCGCTTGCAGCCGCCGAAGTTTTGGATAAGTTTAACGTGGCAATACTGCCGAAAACCCCTCTACAGCCCAGACCTTGCTCCCAGCGACATTTTCTGTTCCCCGGACCAAGAAAGACCTGAAAGGGAAACTATTCGACACGATTCCAGCAATCCAGGCAGCTTCGACGAGGTCCCTCAACAGGCTTGTGGGCGAAGACTTCCAGGGATGCTATGAATAAATGGAAAAAACGTTGGCAGCGGCGTGTTGATGCCCAAGGGTCATATTTCGAAGAATTTTAGTTCGCTGTACAAAAATGTTTAATAAATTTTGTATTCTTAGACCAGTCTTAAAACTTTGTGAACACAACCCTGTATGTATTTCATAAAATGAATTTAATTTAACTAACATTATCTTTCAGAATTTCGCTTTTATATGATTATTCTTCAAATTCAGTTTTCTGACAAACTTTTTTATGATAATATAAAAAAAAAACCTCTTTTACAAATTTTTTTTTTTACACATTTTAACTCTAAAATATATGTAGATTTGAAATATGTAATTAAAAAATGCGCAATTTTTGAGCCTATTTTGATTTTTTTTTAATTACGCAGCGGGAGGGTTAAGTACAAAATATTTTGTAAAAATTATATATTATATATTTTGTAAAAATTATATATATAAAAAGAATATATTATGTAACACAAATTACATTTCGAGAAAATTGAAGTAAAAAACTTTTGCTGCAATTTTTTTCCCTCGTGGTAGCATACGTTTAAAAATGCTAACATGCGGTACTAAACTCTCTCAGGAAAACTTATTAACATTTCATTTTAAATATAAAATTACTAATATTATTTAAGTTATTGATATAAAAATATTAGATATTTAAAAATATTGTCTCATACTTTGAATACTAATTAAAATCTTAACCCTTTGCACTCCGTTGTCGCCGCTGCACAGTGGGACGTTCTGATGATCTAGGTGGACAAAATCTATTTTTCCAATTATCTCGGAATTTGACAAAACCGCGTGTACTGGTAGCTGAATGTCTGTATTTTCGTGATCCGTACTAGTTTTGGCGTAAAAAATCAGAATTGTCGATTAATTGTGACCGTAAAGCAGCCATTTGCGCAGTTGATTTGAGGGAGTTTGTTGAGGGAGAGACTCTAAGTTTGAAAGCACGTCATGACTATTCTATTTTATTTGAAAGTACGAGTTTGCTGATGTAATGTCACAGCTTTGACAAGGTTAGATTTAACCCATTTCTGTTTGAAAATAAGCGATATTAAACCCATTTTAACGTTTTTTTCAAAGGCTGAAATTCTGGATGATCCTTGATGTTGTTTACAAATTTCATCTTGACTTTTAACTCTCTCGCTGCGTAATTGTTTTATCAAAATAGCTTCAAAAATTGCGTATTTAATTCCTTCGCGACGAGCATCTATTAAGAATTTTTATTCTTTTGTCACCGGTTTTTCAAATTAAAAATTTTCGCCTGATTTAATCGGGAAAATGCTCCGATTAGATAAGGGAAAATTTACAATAAAAAGTTACTGGTGGGAAGGAACAAAGAAGGTTAATTAGACGGAAAAAATGCATCCCGATGAAATCTTGGGTTGAGCAAATTTTGCTACTTTTACGATGCCCGAGAAACTCTCGGGTTGCGCAGCGAGAGAGTTAACAAATTATTCAGAATTATTCAGCAATAAGCATTTTTTAAAATCAAAGTGCCATTCCTAAAGTATTGAAAAATTAAGCAAACTCCTGCAGATAGCTTCAGATCAGTAAGTTTTTATTAATAAACAAGCATCATGTTAACTTACAGTGCATGTATGTATGTTTAGTTCAAATCTTGCAAGTCAAATTTAAATCACTTTTAAATATCCTATTCAGCCAAAACAATTAGTAAATGCGTAATTTGAATGGCAATACAACATTATTATGATTTAAAGAACGTAGAAGTTTGTTTAGAATACTGTTTCTACAGGGGTTCACAAAAATTTAGATTAAAACTTGCAAGTTAATTTTAAACCAATTTCAATTATCTGATTGAGCTGAAACTTTGCTCAGGATATGTAATTCTGATGACAATGCAATATTATTATAATTCATGGAACGTAGCAGTTACTCTTTTTTCAGGGCCACATAAAAGATTAGTACAAATCTTGCAAGACAATTTTAAACCACTTTCAATTATCTGATTGAGATGAAACTTTGCCTACATGTGTTTTTCCGGTGAGATTCTATTAAATTTTAATTTGACGAACGTAGAAATTATGCATTTTTTTTTACAGGGCTGCGCAAAATTCGCGGAAAGATTGTTGCTGAAAAGCAGACTTTTTAATTAAAATTCTACAAAATTACTATAGGTTATTGAGATACACAATAGCATTTTTAAAATTGAAAAGAAAGTGTGTAGCAGTTGCATTTCTTTTACAGGGACACATAAAAAATTCGAATACATTACCGTCTTGCAGAAATTTTATTTCAAATTGAATAATATTTATACACTATGACGCAAAAGTTTAGACAATGACGTCATTCAGCTTTAAAATGTAGAATTATGACGTCAGAATTACAAAAACCTGTAAATATATTCAAAAACTGATTTAAAATGCTATGTACAAAAGACAGTCGTTTTATTTGCTATAATACTAATTTTTTTCATAAAAATTCAAATGTGCTTGTCGCAAAAGTTTAGACACTATTCTAAATTTCTTTGAATATTCGCTGGCATATGCAAATTTAGAATCGATGATGTCACATATTTGGAGTACTTAAGTTCTGCAAACGATTGCGCTTCATAGTCGACATGCCGAGAGCTAAAGAAATTCAAGTGAATGAGGTTTCGAGGATTTGGCAGTTGAAAGGTGAAGGGAAGAGCGTTTCTGAAATTTCTGCTACTATTAATAGGTCAAAAAAATCTATTTATCGAGTTTTATCGAGTGGTTCCGAATATAAAGCAAAATGTCGGTCTGGGAGGCCACGTGTGACAAATGTACGAGAGGATCGCCTGATACAAAGACTAGAGAGTACTCAACAAATGAGCGTACGTGGAGTTCAAAGCTCATCGGGACTCTCTGTATCAAAGGATACGATTCGTAGACGAATTTTGGAAAAAGGAACAATCGTTTATAGCAAAATGCAGAAGAAACCAGCTCTGAAACCACATCATAAGTTACAAAGACTTATGTGGGCTCGAAAGCATATGTCATATGGAGAGAAATGGCAGTCAGTCATATTTAGCGATGAAAAAAAGTGGAATCTGGATGGTCCAGATGGTTGTTTATCGTATTGGCATGACTTGCGGAAGGAACCTCGACGTTTTTTTAGTCGCAGACAAGGAGGGGGCTCGGTGATGGTTTGGGCAGCCTTTTGCTATAATGGACAAGTATCTCTGACCTTCACCAGTGGTCGTCAAACTTCACAGCATTATACACAGACATTAGAAGAAAACCTACTGCCATTTGCTGAGCTTCTAGGGGGTCCTCAGTGAGAATTTCAGCAAGACAATGCTTCAATTCACACTGCAAAACACTCAAAATCTTGGTTTAATTCCCATAATATAAGAGTTCTCGACTGGCCAGCATATAGCCCAGATCTTAACCCTATAGAAAACCTTTGGAGCATCATGTGTCGCAAAGTTTATAGCAACGCTAGACAATACTCTTCTGAAAAGGAACTTAAGACATCTATTGAGAATGCATGGTACGATATCGATCCACAAACTATGCAAGATTTAGTTTCTTCCATGCAATCTCGTGTATATGACATAATACATAAGCATGGATGCGCAACCAGGTTTTAAAAATTGTTTATTTCGATTTTATTTAATTTGTGTCTAAACTTTTGAGACAGCAGTTTATTTTTGTTACCATTTAATTTATTGCAATATGCACAATTCCACTTTTCTTTGTTATAAATATTGTTTATATGTACAGCACATTAATTTCAAGCAGTGATTTGAAAATTGAATAAATATTTTTCAAAGTATGTAAGAATTTCTTCATTGTCTAAACTTTTGCGTCATAGTGTATAGGTTATTTATTCACACAATAGCATTTTTTAACCAAAAATAATTTTTGTAGCATTTATATGTTTTACAGGGTACCACAAAATAATTTTTTTTAATATTATTTTATTTAAAAATTTTTATTTTTTAGGATGACAACACAAATTTCCGGAGAAATTCTGAGTAGACAAAAATACAAAAAAGAAATGAATGTCAACTTAAATTTTTGCATTAAATTGCTTTTTACTTAATTTTAAAATAATTAATGTTTAACGCATTATTTGTAATGCATTATACAGGGTGCACACTAAAGTCCTTCCAATGCTCGTAATTGTCGAACGGTTGCAGCTATACTCATAAAAGTGGTGTCTAGGTATAGTAAAGTGGCTATGCTCTACCGGATGACACCGCTTCCAGCGTCACCTGGCGAAAACAGCTGAGTTAGTATTCCTATCTCGAAAACGAGATTCATGCTCATAACGAGATTCATTTAGCATTCATGTTCTCAAGGTGTCCTTTCGAACTAAATCGATGATGCTCTACAAATTTGTCATTAAATTTTATCCCATATTTCGAACCGTTTTCGCGATAGGAACGCTAATGTCTCCATTTTGCACCAGATGGCGCTGTAAGCGGTCTCATCTAGTAGCGCATACCCATTTTACTATACCTAGACACCACGTTTATGAATATAAATGCAGTCGTGGGCAGTTAAGAGGCTGGGAACAGACTTTAGTGGGCACCCTGTATTTTTATTTTAAGACATTGCTGTCAAATAACCAAATATTTATCACTGTTTGAGTATTTTATTAGTGATGCATTCAAAAAAACATCAGAAACTAATTAAATTTTAACTAAATAATTGTGTCCACCTAGAACGTCAAAACGTCCCACTGTGCGCTGTGGCGATATCGTCTTTCTTTGCAAAATTTGCTTTTGGCACCAGTAATAAAGGAAAATAAAATCTGCCTTATTTAATTAGAGCATTTTTGAAATTCTGTACTAGAAGAAAACTTCTTTTAAAAAAGTGGTGCCGACCGAATAAAATTTGTGTAAGAGACGCCGGAGTCCAAAAGGTTAATATTTACGATTTACCATATAATAGATTACCCTATAAAACCTTCATTTATAAAATAAAACAATTTTTTTAAAGCGACATATCATCTTTTTCCACCCAGTTCTTCAATTTTGAATGCATTCCCTTCTCATAAAAAAAAAAAGATGCATGCAGCAATTACGCTATCTTATTTGGTAGTCTTGATGGCTGTCTAGAAGACTAATGGCATTTTTATTTTATTTATCATAGCTTAAACTACACCCTTTTCTTAGAAATCCGAAACTCTAAAACTTCTTACAGACGCATAATTTTCAGAAAATACATTTATTTATAATAAACATCGCCCCTACAACGCCTACCCTATAACTTGCGAACCCTTTTCTCCTGGAATTCCGTATTATTAAATTTCTTTCGAACACATAATTTTCGTAAAATTACTTAATAGTACTCTCTAACCGGACTATAGCTCATTACCACAACTTGTTGTTCGCGATGTTTTTCTTCTGATGCTACTATTTTTTTTTTCTTATAGCAGTGTATTCATTATAATCCAATCGACACTCCCTTAGTCCTAGAAGGATTTGATAGAACAGAAAAAACAATCCCACCTTTTTGAAGCGGTGAAGATTGATAATAATTACTTTCACTGAAAGCCCCACCGAAAGTGATACGGTCTAGGTACACATTGGACGATTTAACCTTCAAAATAAAAATAAAAATAAGTAAAAAGCCTCAAAAATATATGAGAATTTTTATTCTATAGTTGAGGTTGATTTTACAGACCCAAACTTATAATTTTAACTGGAGGCTTCCTCGAACAAAAAACGTCCCTTTAGAATTATAGACATATTTTATTTTATTTTTTATTTTTGTGTATGTTTTTATTTTTGTACCAATGAATCTCAGGTATATTCCGTTTTTGACTATACATTTTATTTACTAGTGTTTTGTAGATAAGTTTGATCATTTTTTCTAAGAAGTATGTGAAACTGCGTGGATATTAAATTCAAAGGTATGTTTTCCTTCCTTGTATCCTTAATTTATAAAATATTATCCATTATACGTCTCAATCTTGCTTAATATTAACCCTGAAATGCATGATTTTTTATTTTGTATTGAAAAAATTATACATGATTCTCAGAAAGGTTTATTACATAGGAAAAATCGTGAAAAAAATCAGAGATACATTTCTCGTATAATACGTCAACCTTTTCTTATGTTGCACATCTGCAATACAAGTAAAAACTACTGGCGTGACTTAAATATTGCAATAGCAAATATTTTAAGTATGAATCTAAATACCTTATTTTATATAATTCTTTATCTTGTAAAACTTAACCCTTAAATGCATGAAATATTCTTTTAAAATTGTGTTTTTATTCTTGTATCAAAGATTAGACACCAGAAGTTTTAAGATAGATTTTTAACTTTATTTTGTAGCATCATTTTGTAATTTTTACAGGATTAATATTTCGATATAAATATAGTGGTTGCTAAGAGTTAACTAAAAAGTGATGCAGCTATGCATCACTATGTATTTAAGGGTTAAGGTATCCCACTAGGTTTTAATAGCCAATTTTAGGCAAATATCAAATATATTTGAACGGCTATCAAATATATTTGAAATTGCCTTTCCAAAAGAGTTTTTCTTTCATTCTTATGATCATTTAAATTGTAGTTACGGCTATTTTATTTCAACTCTCAAACCGAAAGTGTGTATTTAATTAACCGGAAATTACTGTTGAAGGGCTTGAAGATATAAGAGGCTTTCTAACATTAAGGTTAAATCGGGTACAACTTATAAATCTAGAGAATTTAAAGAATACTAGGTGAATATTTCTAATGAATTTTTAGCAATAAAAACTTTAACCCTTAAATGCATAGTGATGTAAATTTCCATCACCTTTTTATTTAATTTTTAATACATAAATTAAGTTCTTACAACCACTATATTTATATAAAAATATTAATCCTCTAAAAATTACAAAAATATGCTACTAAATAAAGTTAAAAATATATCTTAAGATTTCTGGTGTCTAATTCTTAATGTAAAAATTAAAAACACAATTCTAAAAGAATAATTCATGCAGTTAAGGGTTAAATGCATTTTCTGTAAAACATGATTGTAATGAAAAATCAGTTACGATAAGCGCTCTGTCTATAAAAGTTCACACATAAATTATATGGTAATTTGGCCCTTGAATTGGCTGAAAGTTTGATGTGCTTTTATTTACTCGAGGCTGATCAAATGTTTCATAATCATGGAAAATGACAAGTTTTGATACTATGATCATCGGAAGATCCTAATTCATATTGCATAGCTGTACGTTCCGGTGTTTTTCAAATCAGATAAAAATAATTTGAACCAGGAAAATTATTTAACGAAATGTTTTCTATTTCCACGTGGATTTTAATTAGCTTTTATTAGTTAATAAAAGCCTCTAATAAATATACCTGACTTTTTATTATTTAACAAAAAAATCAGTTTAATTTTATTTGGAAAACGGCCATATTTGCATAATAGTTCGCATACTCGCAAGTATACCATACACAACTCAAAAATATTTCATTTCAGAGGAGAGGAAAAGAAGATATGCTTTTATTTTTACCAGGGTCGTAACCCGTCGACGAATCTAGAGAGGGCTTTGAAATTTTTTGTTGGGGTAAATTTACAGCTTGTCTTTTCTCCTCTACCTTAATGATATATAGTCCAAGAGCTGTTAAACATTTTAGGGAAGGTATTTGAGGCACCCTGAAAATTTGTGCAACACTTCTTTTGTAATGCCTGAATACAAAATCGAATGTCTGGCTGAAGGATCGTGGCCCAAAACCTGTGCCAGACAAAAAATGGCACTTGACACGTGTCTGGCACAGTTTTTGTGCCGACTAAAGTGTCTGTCATTTTCAAAATATTTTTTTCTAAGCATAAATATTATTGTGCCTTAATCTCAGCGTGCCTCAAATACCTT
This sequence comes from Maratus speciosus, assembly GCA_963932465.1. Classification (NCBI taxonomy): domain Eukaryota; kingdom Metazoa; phylum Arthropoda; class Arachnida; order Araneae; family Salticidae; genus Maratus; species Maratus speciosus. The sequence goes on along the minus strand of OZ010796.1, from coordinate 522,291,375 downwards.
TTTTCGGTAGTCAAAAAATGGCACTTGACACGTGTCTGGCACAGTTTTTGGGCCGACTAAAGTGTCTGTCATTTTCAAAATATTTTTTTCTACTTATAAATATTATTCTGTTTCAATCTCAGCGTGCCTCAAATACCTTTTTTGGGTAGTGTAAAAAAAGTGGCACTTGACACGTGTCTGGCACAGGTTTTGGGCCACGATCCTTCAGTCAGACATTCGATTTTGTATTCAGGCATTGCAAAAGAAGTGTTGCACAAATTTTCAGGGTGCCTCAAATACCTACTCAAAAATGTTCAACAGCTCTCCTACTAATATAAATATAGATAGAAGTACAGGGCAAGTTGCCCTATCATAAAACTTTTATTGCAATAAGTTTTATTTTTTTTTATAGTTTAGTATACATGATATTAGTATTGAAAGATTACGAAGCCTGACTCAAGAAGTTGCTAGGGGGGGGGGGGGTTGTTCACCGCACCCTTCCTCCTTCTGGTTACGGTCCTGATTTTTACTGTAACACAACTATAGCACTTAGTTCTGCATGCGTCTGTTAAAGCGCACATAAAAGAGTAAAACCCTTAAGAATGAGGACGTAGAATAGGTACTAGGGAGTATCACATAAATCTATCCCCCTTCTTTTGCCCCGCTTCTACAACAAAATATTGGAATATTTGCTTTTTTTTACAAATTGAAAATATCGTATGGTAATTTAATGTCTTTTAATGCAAATATGCAAACGATATTTTTATTAAGAACTTATTGTTAATTAAACTTATTTATCATCTTAAAATTAATATCATTTTTGAAAAGATTAATTGAAAAAAATAGTATTTTGTAAAGTCAAAATATTAGAATATTTATTCAAGAGGGTCAAAATATTAGAATATTTCACATTAATTGTCCTTTAATTATAACCAATTCATAACGATGGCATCATTGATTAAATTTAGACGATTTTATTTAAAATCAGTATTCTTTTTGCAGTTCTTTTGCTTTTTCGTCTTAAAATGGGTTGTGAGTGATATTCCTGAATCCAGGGGCGTAGCGGGGAGAATTCGAAAATTTCCCAACTTGAAACAAATTCCTCCAATTTTCGACTAAAATGATATGCACAACGTGTGTAATAATTATAATGATACTTTTGCATAAAAAATTCCTTTCCAAAGAAAAATTCTGAAACTGAAAACATAAAAATTCTAATTTTGGGTTTGTTTACTAAAAAAATAAATACGCTTTTCACTTTCTTCTATCTTTACAAGAAGAAAGTATTGGATTCGTGAAAGAAATTCGACTTCCGGTTTTAGACTGATTTATACGTTTTAGTAAGTCCTGAACACGATTCGACTGTTTTTAGAAAATATCTGTCTGTCTATATGTGATACAGATTTTGTGGGCGCTCTAACACAAGAACTAATGCACGAAATTTAATAAAACTTTAGAGATTCATTTATACAGTCGAACCTCGTTAACGCGAACACTCAAGGGGAAACTTTTTTTGTTCGTATTAAAAGTAGTTCGTGTTATCGGAACTTAACTACTTTACATACAACTGGACGAGGCAATCGGAAACAGTTCGTGTTAACGAGGTTTGACTGTACCTTGATAAAAATTGGTGCTGATTTGTTTTTGGTGTAAATCGTCCAACAGGTGGCACTGCTATGCAGCATTTTCCACGATTTACATGATTTTTGCGATAATTATATCTCAAAAACTATTCCACGGAATTTGATCAAACGTCATATTCTGTTAAACCTTGACATAATTTGATGCAGATTAGCTTTTTATGTATATCATATAGCAGGTTGCTCTGCTATGCAGCATTTTTCACGATTTTGCGATAGCTGTATCTCAAAAACTAATGCATGGAATTTAGTCAAACTTCATATCCCACATAAGTAGCACTTCCACATAAATAGATCCTTATTAGGCTTGGGTCTATACTGTCCAAAGCTATCGCTTTTGTGCACTTTGGCTAAGGAATTTTGGTTGCATACATCTAAGAGGCTGGGTGCCAAAATTCAATGATTTGTTTGAAAAATGCTATGCTTATATCTCCTTTTTAAATGCACACAATTCAACAAATCTATACCTTTAGAGTTTGTTATTATAGGCAAAGAATTGTCATTTAATTTTGGCACTGTGATTGCAAATTTTGAGGCATTAACATATATGGACTAGAAGAAAATTTTGGGATTGGCGCATCCGACTAGTTTTCACTTAATATTAATTATTGTGGTCTTCAAAGAAGCCCACCTGTTAATAACATAGCTTAGTTTAATAAAATTCCCTATTTCACTGTCATATTTTAAAAGCATTAGACTGTCAAGCCTGTCATCCCTCATTGTAGCTTGCAATATATATTTTTTTAATTTTTATTTGACTAAAGATTCTTTCATTAGATGCAACGCCATAAAGATAAGCTGCTGTGAATGTTAAGGTACGAGTATATAGTTTGACGGCGTGACCCAAATAGCCTTTAAATTTCATGGCATGAGTAAAAGGTTTGTTAAGTGAGTTGGGATTTGGTTTATTTCTATTTGACTCTGCAAGTCATGTACATCCGGTTTCTCATATCAAGGTGGAAACATTATTAACTTTTCCCCTGCACAATTGTAATTTAAATATGGAATGCATTGCTGCAATATTCTCTTGATATACGGAACATTGTCATTTAAGCCCATTACTAAATTACCGAAATTTTTTTGTATTTCTTATAATTCTTTACTGTAAAACTTATGTGTATCAATGTCCATTGCTGTGCTATTATTTTTATCTATTGCCTTTGGTGAAACCGTTTTCCTACGGTGTTTTCGGAACTCAACTTCTCCAGTCACATCCTAATATTCATAATTGTTTGTGAGCTTATCTGTAAGGAAATCTTTATTTCTTCAAAATTTTATTCAAGTGCAACGTGTCAGTGTTACAGTGCATGTCGATTTTTTCTTCACTTGATAGACTGCTTCCATGGTCATATTTCTGTTCCAAATTAAAATCGTCCATTTTTTACCTTTTTCATCCTCGAATGGATTTTTAGATGCTCCAAAATCTTGCACGAAAACTCTTTTCCTATTATGAAGGGTTTCTTCGTCCTGAGATTTATAGTAACTTTTTAGAAAAGCTTTAAACACAGAACACTGGACTTTTGGTTTAAAATTTTATAAACACATATAAATATAAACGAACAGGACTGATATATATTTCCGCACACAAATAAAAGTAAAATGTGACAAATTTATCTAAACTAACAACTTCTTATATCCGCATTTGCTCATATAACGCTTTTTACTTGACAGCAAAGGGTTAACTAATTTTTGCGGCAAAAAAATCACGAGAATGAGTAAAATATTGTCCAAAAATCGCAAAATTAGTCAAAAAAGTTGTGAAAACTCATCAAATCTTCTTGCCCATAGCTGTGTTTCAAGTCTGTTACTACATTCCTTTCTGTTGTGCTACAAGTGATCTCCAATTTTCAAAAAAAGCTGCAATCCCTTTGGATTAAAATAGCTGGATTCTCTTTTGGGAGGAGAAGGGGAGGTAGGGTGAAATTTTTGAGAAAGGAACAAAGTTTTGGAGGAAATAAAGGAACTGGTTAACAGGAGTAGAGAAATTTAGGTCTGGTAGATGTACAATATTTTTGTAGAACTGAAAAATACAATGATAGATTGAGTGTGGCTGATTTCTTTTTATAGTTATTTTGATAATTTAACTTGTTTACTGTTGCAGTACTCAAAATAATCACCAAAACAATAAAAATTTCGTAATTTTTTTACTATTTCTTTAAAAAAAGAAAATGTCTCGAAAATCTTGAATTTCCCAACTCTAAGCTCGAATTTCCCAACTTCACATATATTGGGGGGGGAGGCTCCCCCCCATACCCCCCCCCCCATGGTGACGCCCCTGTCTGAATCTGTTAAACTTCGAATGGTCGATTTGTATCGGCACGCTAAAAATCAATGTTATATAGCGAATTATTTACATTGTTCTCAGCCAAGCGTTAGTAAAATACTAACACAATATTAAAAAAATGGAAAATTTCAAAATAATCGCCAAAATGGCGGCCGAAAACCAAAAACATCTACTAGAGATGACAGGAAACGCAAGCGCATAGTTAAGAAAAACTGTTTTAAAAGTGTGCGATTCTTGAACCGAAAATGGAAAGAAGGAGTTGAAGTTTCTACATCGACAACATTAAGACGTCTCTATAAATTTAAGTTTGAATCTCGTGTACCGAAAACAAAACCTCTCATGACTGTAAAACAAAAGCGTGTAAGATTGAATTGGTGTAAATCAAGATATTTATGAAGCGAAGAATATAGGAAAAATACATTCTTCAGTGATGAAAGTATGTTTTGTGTTTCATATGGTAATCAAGGTATTCGAGTTTGGAGAATGAAGCAAGAAGCATTTGATAAAGAATGCCTTAAACGTTCCGTAAAATTTGCTGCTAGTGTCATGGTTTGGGATTGCATGAGTGCAGAAGGACCTGGGAAGATATGCATCGTGTACGAAAAGGTTAATTTTCAGATATAGATTCAAGAAATTTTGGAATATTACATGATTCCATCATCAGAAGATTTATTTGAAGATGATTTCATCTTTCAACGAGATTTAGTGTCACCGCATACCTCGGTGTCAACTAAGAATTGGTTCCACTAACGCAACATTAAGGTACTTCCTTGGCCACCAAAAGTCACCAGACCTTAATCCCATCGAAAACTTATGGTGTATAATGAAGAAAAAACTCCAAGAAAATCCTCCTTCATTTAAAACCTCTGAGAGTAAAACCGAGTTAGTGGCACGTTTAAAATCTATTTGGGCTAATATTGATCGAAATGTTTGTAAACACCTTATATATAGTTTGCAAGATCGATTCTCCGCTGTTATGAAAGCTAAAGGGAATACTACAGAATATTAACTACCATTTACTTCATATTCATAAGGTAATATTGTTGCGTAAAATAAAATATTCTTTTATTTTGAACCAATCTAAATTTTATTCTAATATTTTGATGTGTTTCAGAAAGCTGTATACCTAATTTATTGTACTGTATTTTAAATTTTGTAAATGTTAAAATCTCATCTAAACATTCCAGATTTAATTTATAAGAAATTTAATTGGATTTACATAGTATCAAAAATAAATATATGAAAAATATTTTTTTCTTATTTCGTTTTCTAAATTATTCTAATATTTTGAATATGAGCTGTATGATAGCAATGTGACATATTGTGTAATATAGCGGTCTTCTGGATGACTACTCTTAAGTTACTTTTCCTGAAGCAAAGCGTACCTAAAGGTCCGTTCAGATCACATTTTGCAACGAGAAGTCCAAAATTATTTATCTGGACTTTTCCCCCCAAAAGCTCTGTGGTCTGTTGTGAAATTTTTAATGCCCTTCAAAAGTTTAGAAGCAAAGCTCACAAAATCAATAAAATAAATTCTGCTCGGGGGGTGGGGGGGGGGGGGAGTGACGGACATGTCAAGGACCCTCCTTAGTCAGCGACTCATTGAAGCGCGACAAAGGTTACCCATATCAAAAAAGCCGAAAAGGAGCCGCTGTCGCAGAATGTGATCTAAACGAGCCTTTAGTTAGACCTATTACTGGAATAAAACGCAAAATGATTTTTTTTTTTCTAATTGTGTCACTTTTCTTGCAGGTGAGCGGTATCATAGCTATGAACCTTATGATTTTTTTTTAAATCAAATAAAACCAGAAATGTTGTTTAATAATAAAACCTAATTAAGAATACCCTGGCCACAGGAACCATTTCGTTAAATATTCACGTCACCTTGGCACTCCTTAAGCACCGCGATGTCATGTCATGTTATTTCGTTAAATGATTTTTTCGGCCCAATTTATTTTTATTTGACTTAACCCCTTAACTCTTTCTTTTTTTTTCTTTCTTTTTTTTTTTTTTTTTTTTTTTTTGACACAATAAATTAAAAATAAGGGCCCGGCACCACTCTTTTTTTTCTAAAATATTTGGCTTTGTACATGTACAATCGAAAAATGTATGCCATTTAACAAACTAAAGGTTAAAGTTAAAATTAAGTGGTATCCAAAAGTTTTTAGTATCGAAGATAGCAAACTCTTTTTGCCCGAGCGGTTTTCGGGCAAAACAGTTAAGGGGTTAAAAAAAAACCCGGAAAGTTAGCAGTTATAGGTAATATGAATTAACACCATAGGTGCCAACCTCAAACTAATCTTCCGTAATACGTGCGTTAATTTGACCCTGGTTTAATACGTTTTGAACAAGAAATTTTTTCAAAAAATGGAATTAAATATGTTCCGCGTAGAAACACTGAATTAAATAAATAAAGATTCACGAAATAAATTTTCTTGTTCGAAAGTGGTTAACTTGGTTTAAGTTAATCCAGATATTACGGAAGATTAGGGTGGCAGCTATTAACATTATACAGGCCGCAAACAGTTGCCAAATCTGACGGTTTTTTAATTCTGAAATTTCGAGTTCGCACCAGAAAAATTTTAATACAAATTTCCCTTTATTTTATTCACGGATTATATATCACTATAATAACCAAAAATAACTATTGCAACTTTCTGGGGAGAATTTATAATTTCTTAAGGATAGTTTTCAGGGTGTCTACAGATCAGGGAAAATCACAGTCAAATAAGATAGATAATACCAATATTTACTTATAGAAAAATTCGCCTTATTTATTCGCGCGATTAAACAGGATGAATTTCTCTATAAGAAAACACTGGGTTTTCACCTTTATTTTGACTGTGATTTTCCCTGATATGTAGACACCCTGGTTTTATAAATGACGCATAAATGCGTCCGCGAGGCCTGTATAGTGTTAACCCTTAAATGCATATTGATGTATATCTGCATAGATTTTATTCTAACTTTTAGCAACCATTATATTTATATAAAAATATTAATCCTGTAAAAATTTTCAAAAATATGCTACAAAATAAAGTTACATATCTATCTTAAAATTTCTGGTGTCTAATCTTTAATATTAGAATGAAAAACACAATTCTAAAATTATGATTTATGCATTTAAAGGTTAAGTTTTACAAAATAAAAATGTATATAAAATAAGGTATCTAGGTTCATACTTATTAAAACATTTACTAATTTGTAATATTTTAGTTTTTACTTGTATTGCAGATGTGCAACATACGAAAAGGTTGACGTCTTATACAAAAAATGTATCTCTGATTTTTTTTCATTATTTTTCCTGTGCAATAAAACTTTCTGCGAATCATATATAATTTTTTCGAAACAAAATAAAAAATCAATCATTTAAGGGTTAAGATCTTTCGAGGGTCATAAGGTATCAAAATTAACCATTTTTATGGTGATATTTAACCCTTTGTTGCACACTGTCCACCACAGTGGACAAAAATTCTACTTTTTTTTCACTATCCAACTATTTCCTTTACAGTTCTTATTCAAAGTTCATGACACACTGTGACATCTATGCTTTCAGTAGACAATAGAGATGAGCCACAAGTCGACTAAGTTAGCAACTAGAAAACTGCAAATTTCAGTTTGGGGATTTTCGAGTTTTAATGCATGCAACAAAGGGTTAAGACTGGGTGCCTACAATTTATGTGATGTAGTGGGTTTCATGAACAATCGGTGTAAATATCTGAGAATTTCCTGAAATTATACAGATATCTTTTTCAAAGAGACGGTGGACGTTAAAATTTGTTTTCGTTTTTTTTTTTTTTAATTTTCATCATAGAGATATGTCATTTTGTGCAAATATATATTTCACCATAAGTATATATATAACATCTTAAAGGAAATTTCCAATCTTATTATAATTTTAAGATTTCTTAAAAAATTTAAATTTTAAAACGAAATTTTAAAATACTCCATGCGTCATAATCAGTGTTGCCAGTGGGCTACTTTTTTAATAATCGGATTTCTTGATTGGCCCCACTTTTCTTAAATGGCAAAATTCCCTTTATTTTCGCCTTAATTAATATGTCATTAAATAAGGCGAATTTTACTATTTAAAAGGATCAATCAAGAAATCTGAATTTAAAAAAAGTAGCCAACTGGCAATACTGGTCATAATTTTTGAGATATTTCCTTGATTTTACATTTTAACCACTTAAAACTCTTCTAGAAACAAATCTGTGTATCGAGTTTTTAATACAGTGACTTGTTAATATTTTAGAGATTTTTTCTGAATTCATATCGATTTTCATTCACATTCTGCCTTTTAATAAGTTAAAATCAAATTTAATTATCTTAATGAAGTCGAATTTTAAAATGAATACACCGTTTCTTTCTAAGCAATATCGGGATTCTTTCTTATCAATTTCATGAATTTTGATCAAAAATGAAGACGCATGGAGCATTTCAAAAATCTAAAAACGTTGAAAAATCAGTTTTGAGATAAACAGATTTAACCCTTTCCTTCCCGGAGTAATTCTGTTTATAAACTGATGAAATGATGGACTGACGCCAGAATTTATAAACGAATTTATCAGGAAATATGAACTTTCTTATTTTCACGTACGTTATAAAAGGAAAATTTTAATTAAATATTCTGGGTGCCAGTAAAATAAATATTAGGTGTCCTTTTTTTATGGCCACCGCCCGCGAAAGGGTTGAAGTAGGGGAGGTGGGGGATGAATGGGACATATTCACAAAAATGTTTTTATATATTTTTTTATTTAAGCTACTATCAGTATTATATATCACATTTCATACATTAGGTATTTGCCAACATATATGAACAATATTTATTCTAGATTATGATTTATTCATAAAAATATTATGAAATCAAAAAAACGATCCTCCCTGTCCCAATCATCCCCACAGCAGGGATGAATGGGACACTAATAGGGATGGATAGGACACAAAGATTTTCCTCCCCGTATTCAATTTTACCAAATTAAAATTTATAATTATAACCCTATATGAAAATTATATTTGTAATATATGATTTTACAGCACGGATCGATATGTTTTTTTTTTCAATAACTTCTTTTATTGCAGTTTTAACTTTTAATGCGGACTTCCGCTATCAACCTGTTCTTTTTTTCCACTTATGAGGCATTTTAGATTTGAAATGAAAGTGCAAAATGTCTTTTAAATATAGCATAGCTAATAATTTTCAATCATAACTTATTAATTAATATTAATTAAATGTTTCGTAGAAACATGCAGAACGGAAATTATTGTGTCGATCGGAAAGTCATGTCGTGTTGGGAAAATCAATTCGTACCGGAAAATTCTGCCCGATAATTATTAGACATTAGATATCGGAATCAATGTCTAATAATTAAATGATTGAATTTTCCGGTACGAATTGATTTTCCCAACACGACCCGACTTTCCGATTGACCCAAATTGTTAGGGGTGGGATTTATTTGTGCAACATTTCAAAATTCAATATAATTTCACCCATTTGATCAATACACATATACTATTTTTATCAATTTTATCTATTTTGATTAAGTTTTAGTACCAATTTTTTGATAATCCATTAATAATTATTGCAATACAATAAGTGACACTCAGAAATTTTAAACAATAACAACTCATATAATACTATTTAATACTATTAATTGACGTAAATTATTGATTTATCATCCTATATAATACTATTTAATTAATAAATAAAATTTTCAACATCTCTAGGGAGGAGTGAGTCCCATTCATCCCCATTTGAAATGTCCGAATCATCCCCATGATGCATAATATCCCTTCTCAGCCATTTTACCTCAAAAATTATTTTGTCACAATGGTTACTATTCATTCATTTTAATTATTGATATTGAACCTTAAAATAAATAACTACAACATAGCTTAATTTTTTATATTGTATAAGATATTTCACATCTTCAAATGTAAAAAAAAACTTACTTTTAAGCAGAGATTTCAGAAAATGCAACTTTGAAGGAAAATGAAAACAGCAATGTGGTCCAACTTTTAGTTCTGAAGTACACTATGGTAGAGGTATATGTGGTTAGGAAGCAATTTAAAATAAATGTTTATTGCCTGAAATATTGAGAATGTCCCATCCATCCCTTGTCCCATACATCCCCTAGCTCCCCTATATTAAAGGCCCCAAAAATTGTTTGTGTACAAAATTAACCCTTCGGACTACTCCAGAGTCTCTTACACAAATTTTATTTGATCGGCACCACTTTTTTAAACGAAGTTTCCTTCAAGTACACAATTTCAAAAATGCTCTGATTAAATAAGGCAAATTTTATTTTCCTTTATTACTGGTGCCAAAAAAATTTTTTGCAAAGAAAGATGATGTCGCCGCCGCGGCGACAACGGTGTGCAAAGACTTAAAACACTTAAAACTTTACGAAAAATCATTGCATCTGCATGCGGTTTTTCACAAATGACCTAGTACAAATTGTAGAAAAATAATATGAACAAACAGAAATTTCAATTTTGGGGTCGATATTTGGTCAAATAAAGGTCCACGGTCCCCTTAAGTAACATACAGAAAATTTATGAAAAGTAATCATATCTTTTTTTGTTGTTGTTTTTGTTTTATATGGAAGAAGTAGCTTCTTTTGTAAGGGCTTGGAATATCTATGGGCTAAATTATAGCGCCTAGAATATATAGTGGGGGGTGAAAATCGGCTATCCCTGTAATACTTAAAAATGTGCTAAAATATTGTATTCCATAAATGTGCAATGATACTGCTGCAATATGCAGATCGCAGCGACATCTGCAGGATATTTTCTACAACTGCAAGAAATTGCTAGTCTATACAATGTAATACTAGTAATACGAAAATCCCGCAGATGTCGCTGCGATCGACACTTGAAATTTTAGCATTATCGTCGCACATTTAAGGGATACAAATTTTTAGCACTGTTTGGATAGCATATTTCCACACTAGGTATTCTAGGCGCTGTAGCTAAATTCAGGGGTCGTACTTGTCCTGAAATTTCATGACCAGAAAATTCTTCGGTACCACTATTTTTTTAATAGAAAATCTCATCTTAAATAAGGCGATATTTTTCCCGTTTAACTTAGATTTATTTTTCTGTAAACAAATACTGATAATTGTGCTGAAATTTTTCATGTAGAGTACGACCCCTGTAAATTCCTTCTAACCATTTGTGATTCTCTTTAAATTGGATAAGCCACGTATTCATCTTGTAACAAAGTTTACACATTTATGTTATTAGAGTTATAGCGCTCTGAAAGGAGTTTTATCTCTTAAATTTCTTCCTTTCGCTACGCCCTCTTACCTTTTTAAAAGTGAAAAATTAATAGCTTAAAATTAATCAAACATTCCAGGATCACAATACAAACAGGATTATTTCTTCTTAAAACATTTCGGTCCCATTATTTCTGTTTTTTAATTACTTTAGATACATTCGACGGACTGGTTACATACAGATACTCAGATACATTCGACGGTTTATCGGTCTGATCCGATTGGTAAATGAATGAGTTTCTGGGCCCATTATTACGTCCATCACAGGTGACTATTTTTCTATTCTATTCGTACCACTATTTTTTTTTTTTTAAAGAGATTTTGTAGTATATTTCTCTTGTAAATGTTCTCGAACAACATGTCAATAATTTTTGTTTTGAGAAAGTGGTGTGAGATAGAATTAAAAAATAGTCGCCTGCGGCAGCCCTGCCATTAGATTCATCACTGTCAAAATGGATTTAAACCGTTCATAAAATAGGATTAGCTAAATATATTTTAATTAACCCCTTGACACCCAGATCGCTTTTTTTCAAGTATGGACGTATATTACCAGCGTTTAGTGCAACTTTGAATTTTCATATTCCACATGGACGTACGCGCTGTACGTCTGGTAGTAGTCTGCGATAAAATAAGGACGTACGCATCGTACGTCCTGGATGTCAAGGGGTTAACAGCCTAGGAAACACTATTAACGCTTTTTCGGAGCATTTACATCGTTACACACTCATATATTTTATTTTATTGTTTTTATTCTTTCATATTAAGTTTTTTTAATTATTATACTCGTCACTATTACGCGAAATATTTAAAAAGCATTTCTTTCATTTTTCGTTTTTATTCTTTTCTTTTCTTTTTTCATTGAGGATCTTGCCAGAAAGCTGGCGAAAGTACTGAAGTAACCGTATTGCAAACTTCAAATTTCTAGTCTTGTACGGGTTGGATATAACCCAACACGAGCGAAAAAATTCTACTTTAAGTCATGTATTTTCCGAAATATTCAGTTTTCGTAAAATGTTTGGAGTATTTTTTGTTTTAGGTTTTAAGGTATTTGTGAGCCTTTAAAACGTAAATTTCGATCAAATTTTCAATTCAAAAACTTCCTTTTAAAACATTAATATTTCTTACAAACTTTAAAAAAATCAGTTGAAAGTTGTTTATTGATTTTTCTTAAAAGTGATTTTTAGGGTTCCGTACTTGAAAAAAAAAAAAAAAATGGAACCATTATAAGATCACATCTGTGTCTGTCTGTCCGTCTGTCACAGCCATTTTGCCCGTAAACTATGGAACGTGGAAAGTTCAAATTGGGTGAAGTTATAAAGGCTATTGACCCACATATTTATAGACTATTAACCATTCACAAATATATTAAGGAAACATATCTAATTAAGTCTACTTAAGTTACTTGAAGAAAAAAAATGTTTTCTTTGTATATCGTGTGGGATATCGTGTGAAAGCTTTCGTAATGCCGAACTCAAAAATATATTTCTTTTAATTTTAGGTATTATATATTCAGAGATATTGTCGAAAATGCAATGCAAAAATGCGTCCCCTCCACCCCTCTATTTCCGAATCTACAGGAACTAAAAAAAAAAAAAAGGGTTAGTAGAAATTAATTTAAACATTGCAGGCTAATTATAACGATTACACTATATGCCACATAGTTTTTGAGAAAATCGCATTTTCCGTTACACACAAATTTGGATTTGCGGGCGTTCAGCAAAGGAGTTGAGGGGCGCTGGAGGTACCTATCGTCGCAGGAGTTTAAAAGGATAGTTGATAATGATTTTCGAGAAACATTGTTGGTAATTGGCCGAAATATTAATCCTTAAAGACACGGAAGGTTTGGACATACATAAAGACACGGGCGGCGTACTCTATGCGCTATCCGCTATTAAACCCTAGATAACAACATTTAATGATATATTTTTGTTATGCAATGCCCAATTATTCATATATTTATTGTACAGAACCTTCTGTGCGTGAGTCATACTCGCACTTGACCGGTTATTTTATATATATATATATAAAATTGTGTTGGAAAAATTGCTACAACTCAATAAATAATAGTTCAATTACCACAAAATTTTTTAATTTTGTTTTAAATATATATTCAAAAGAGTTAGACTATTCTTATGCTCATTAATTGAAAACGTTACATATATATATATATATATAACGTTAATTGAAAACGAATTGCGTGGTTTTCATTTATGAATTATTAACTCTTTTCAGGAAATTTCAGCGCCGTTTGTCTCTTTATATCTTTAACCAGTGTTACCAGCGGGCTACTTTTTTTTATTTCAGATTTCTTGATTAGTAGCGGATGGGGACAGCTTAATGCAGCAATGTTAAAAAAGCGGGTGCATGATAGAAGAAGGGAGAAGGAAATCTCATAGGGATTTTTTCAAACCTGGTTCGAAGTACAGGGAAAATACTAATAATCTTTTGTATTTTTACTGGCGCCACCTACCAAAAATATTTGAAAATAATATTAAAAACAAAATCTTTAGAACATAATCTTTCCAACATTGTATTAAGAAATGTTTAAATAAGTAAACAAATATTTACAACTTTTACTTTTAAAATTTAAAAGAAGTTCATCTTTTATGTCATAATAATGTTATTTAGTAATTAACTCATTTCATATAAATAAATTGATAGGGATGTGTATGTGGCGTTCTAACAGCTTTAAGAAAATTATTTTCCAAGGGATACAATAAAATTATTATTTCTTATATTAAGCTAAATCTTTTGACTTCACTGTCAGTCAAGGCTTTAGAAAACAGTAAATATGATTTAAGTAACATACACTTCTATAATTAAAATATACATAATTCAATACTTGTTCCCTAAGTATTATTGTGTATATGAAACTATTATTATATATAATACGTCAATGTGGCTTAAATTTTTTTTCTTACTTTTGAAAGATTTAAAAGTTATTAGTATTTGTTTTCTCTTTGTTCCTAATTTAACATGTTTCTTTGTTAAAAAAAAAAAAAAAAAAAAAAAAAAATCCCAATTGAGAGTGCATAGTTCAAATTTTTTAAAAAAAATTATTACGCTGAACTAAACATATTTTAATTTTATGATTCTTCCAGTTCCTATTTTATAGCAAATGTATAATGATAGCATCTCATAAACTTTTTAACATTAGAATATTAATCATTATAATGCATTCTCTTCAAGTAATAACATCTTAAAGTATATAAAAATATGAGAAAAATAAAATATAAACGCACAATAAAATATAAAACACATGGATAATTAAAGTACCAAGTACAAACGAACACCAACAAAATCAAAACAACGTGCCAAAGCCGGCTAGGGATTTTTGGATTTTTCCCCCCATATCGTTATGCAGTCGAAGTTTTAACATTGTTGCATTAAGCTGTCCCTATCCGCTACTTTCTTGATTAGCACCACTTTTTTGAAACGTTAAAATTCCCTTTGTTTTCGCCTTAATTAATATGTCATTAAACAAGTGGAATTTTACCATTTCAAAAAAGTGGTGCCATCAAGAATCTGAATTTTAAAAAAAGTAGCCCATCTGGCAACACTGCCTATAACTTTTAAAATATCCATGCTATTGTCATAAAAATAATATAGTTCTTGTATAACATTATTGCATTTGTTATGGAATTCATAAAATGTACTTATATTTAATAGTTTTAAGAAAATAGCAATTTTTCGATTAATTTTATACTATATTTATTAAATATATATATTTTTTTAAATCCCTTATTTGTGTGTTTATGTCACATTTTTATGACATTTTAAATAATAATTTAAACAATTTTAAACTTAAAATTTAAAAAACTCAAAAAATTTGGCATACAGATTCTTTAACTCTTAAATGCATAGCGATGCATATCTGCATCACTTTTTAATTAATTTTAGCAACCACTATATTTATATAGAAATATTAATCCTGTAAAAATTACAAAAATGTGCTACTAAATAAAGTTAAAAATATATCTTAAAATTTCTGGTCTCTAATCCTTAATATAAGATTAAAAAACACATTTTAAAAAGAATAATTTATGCATTTAAGAGCTAAGTTTTACAAAATAAAATTCATATAAAATAAGTTGCCTAGATTCATATTTATTAAAATAATTACTAATTTTGCAATATTTTAGTTATAACAGTAGTTTTTGCTACGTTGCAGATGTGCAATATAAGAAAAAGTTAACGTATTACACGAAAATATATCTCTGATTATTTCCATTATTTTTCCTGTGTAATAAACCTTTCTTATAATCATATATACAGGGTAAGTCAAAATGAATATAGCGATTACAAACGGCTATAACTATTTAATGGAAAAGAATTTATCAATAAGATTAACACAGAATGTAGGCGGAACTTCAAAATTTCTTTACGTAAGGCAAGTGAAGTGAAGCAGAAGCCTAAGCATGCGCGATTTGAAACTTTGCAACGACAAGAAACCTGTTCACTGCGGCCGTCTCATTAGTAAAAATGGCCAATTATGACGGTAAAAATGGCCAATTTTTTTTCTGTGGTGTTATGTGAAAGACAGGGTGCCTCCCATGCCCGAAACAATTGAAGAACTCAAAGTACACATTTGTAATGCGCTGGTGTCGGTGACTGAACAAATGCTTCAGAATGTATGACGTGAAATGGACTACCGCTTAGATGTTGTTCGTGTGACCAAGGGAAGTCACATAGAACATCTATGACGTATGTATACAAAATTTTGAAGTTCCGTCTACATTCTGTGTTAATCTTATCGATAAGTTCTTTTCCATTAAATAGTTATAGTCGTTTGTAATCACTATATTCATTTTGACTTACCCTGTATTTTTTTTCGAAACAAAATAAAAAATCATGCATTTAAGGGTTAAAACATAAAAGCCCAGTAAGGTGATGATTGAAAAAAATAATTCAATAACTTCTGCTATTAAAAAAAAAAAGAAAAAAGAAAAAGAAAAAAAAAGAAAAAGAAAAAAAGAAAAGAAATCTGATCAATACTTTATAATTTACTGATAATTTGTCCCCTCCTTTAGAAATTTGATTCTTTTGACGGCCATTTCTTAATTTGTTTGATTGAAATTTAATCAGCATGTGTAAGAACGAAGGAGTTGAAATCAAGAACGAACGCTTGCTCTACCTAGGAATGTGAATTAACTTTTTGTTCCTATTAAAAAGAGATTCAACATTTATCCTGAACAGGGCACGATCATCAAAATTTTGTGCCCTGGCTACAGAAAATATTTTGGTCCGTAATGAAGTTGAACTTTTATTACTATTATTGAAATTTCTTCATAAAGTATTAACTTGGCAGGCTCAAATATGATGCTAAATGAAAATGAACTGATGCTCCGCGAACTGGAAAAGCATACGCATCGTTGTGATTTTATAGATAAGAAAGTAAAATAAATAAATAAATAAATAAAAATAAAAAAAAAGCAAAAGAAATTTTAAAAAATATATAAAATAAAAAAGCAGAAATATTTTGGGCGCATTATGAAAAACTTAAAATTTTAAATATGCAGAAAATTACAAATACGTTTATGGAGTCACTGACAATTTTAACTTACATAAGTTGAATAAGTAAATAATAATTTTAATTTGTTATTAATTACATTTTAAAATTTATTCTTGCATTAAGATGTTTTACAATAATATTAAATTGAAACATAAAAAAATTTGAGGCTTGTTAAATATAAAGGCCCTGGGAAAGTGCCCACGTACATTTTCAGTAATAGGGAATTCAGGGCTCTCACTGTATTTTTTAAGAAAAAATACCAGTAAATAACCAATATTAAAAAAAATAGTGTTAGGTTTTTGCAGCAATTTCAATAAAGACACCCAGCGAGGTAAGTTTCTGCGAAATTTATAAAAATTTTCCTTTGAAGAAAAGGGGTATTCAAGAAACGGACCGAGTGGGAGCCCTGGGAATTGATCCTTGAGTAGAAAAAGAATTTGATGTTAAATATTCAATGCCGTTCTTTTAAATGAAACTACATAAGTATAACCATTCATGCTTTTCAACTTATTTCCGTGTGGGGGAGGGCTCGGTCTCGGTCCCGTGACCCTCCATTGCCTTCTGGCTACGGCCTTATTGCAAAACATAATTTATGTTCACAACATAATCCAACGCTTTCCGCAAGGCTGAAACATTATTGAAATTTAAGCCCCCCGCCCACCACCGAAATTAAATCCTAGTTATGCCACTGTGGTAAAATAGCAATAACTGATGCAATTTTGGATGCTTGAAAGTATATTGATATATTTTTAAATAATTTGCTTGAAAGTATGTCAAATTTAGGAGTCGGAGACCAAGTCGTCTTCCATTAAAACATCACAGCAACTTCATATTTACGGCACGAACAGCAAAAGAGTATTAATTATATAAATTTCTCTAAATACTTAATGCACTTCTCCAGTACCAGAATTTAGTTGGATTGAAAACGTGTGGTATTTATTGTATCAGGAAGTTTGGAATAAAAAATAATTTTCAAAGCACACTGTTTTGTGAAAAAAAAAGAAGGAAAGAAAAGAAAAAGAAAAAAAAGACAAAAAGAGAAAGAGAGAGTCAAATCAATACCACAGACTGTAATCCATTATAGATAATAATAGATTATTTCCAAAACACTAAATATTTAATTTTTTGAAACAATTTATAGTTCTTTATATAAATGTTCAAATACTTTATTTCACACAAAATTTGCATATTTTATCATTTAGACAGTATTTTTAAATATTCGCTATATGTATTACAGTCGAACCTCGTTAACATGAACCTCAAGGGGAATCAAAATTTTGTACATGTTAACAGTATTTCATGTTATCAGTATCAAATCTTTGTATTCGTTTTTATAGGGGACTGTGAAAACAATTCATGTTAAAAGTAATTCACGTTAAGCGTGTCATTGTTAACGAGGTTTGACTGTATTCGATTTGTGAGTAAAGCGCATTCTTTTTGTTAGAATTCACATTCAAAATTACAATTAAGAAATCGTAAGGAAAATATGTCTGGTAGTTCAATATTTTCCCCCTATATATATACTCGTATTTTTTTCCCCTCGCCACTATATATATAAAGCTATATATATATATATATATATACAACGGCGGAAAAAATATGGAAAACACATATTTTCCTTATAATTTTTCAATTAATTATAATTTCGAATTCAAATTCTTGCAAAATAAGACAGTAGTTAGTCTTATATTTTGTATAGAAATATGTCTACAGACCGTGTCTGTCAAAAGCGAAATTCATATTAACTGATATAAGTTTTCTCCAGTTCTTTAATATATATTTTTTTCTGTTCCTTATCATATGATATGCTAATTTAATTTCTAACCCAAACAACCCTTTTCAGTTCTCAGACAGTGCCGTTAAAAATTTACATAAACATATATTGTGATATACTTAGAGTCCTTATTTCATATTCATTCACAAACATTTCGGTATCCCGACATTTTAAAATATTGCTTTACTTTTTCAAATCAGGATAAAAATACTCTTCATAGACTGATTAAAACCCTTTGAATATTTGACAGTGTCCCAATAAATTAACATAGTTTAAAAAGGGCTATGATTTCTAACACTTCTGAAGCACCGAATTAGGGGGAAACCATTTGCTCAGCCGTCTGCTGTCCAAACACAGCCTACGCCGTAAGCCGCTTATAAGTGACTCAAACCCTTTCCACTGACAGACTCGCGAGGTCGATGTATATTGCAAACAGAGGGCAAATAGATCCAAAAATAATAGGTAACGTCAACCCTATCGACCTCTAATTCAATTATCACTTTCAACAGAGATCACTTGAAAGGTACCCCTTTAATCCTTTCGAAACCGTTGGTGACTTCCTGTACCTTAGTATTCCACTTGGGTGATTTTCACCCGTCTCTTTCTCTATGGCTATTTTATGAGTATGTTTTTACCCTATCCTGACTTTTTGAGTACGGCAATAAAGAATAAATGGGATTGAAATTTATTGTTAAGATTGTTGTATGTGGGAAAATGTTTTTTAATGTGTTTGCGGTAAATTTTTTTCTAGATCGTGAAGAGGAAGTTTTATTCGTGGTATGAGGAAGAATTAAGCAGAAGACAATTTAGATACTACAGTCAAACCTCGTTAAGATGAACACGCTTAACGTGAATTACTTTTAACATGAATTGTTTTCACAGACGCCTATAAAAACGAATACAAAGATTTCATACTGATAACATGAATTGCTGTTAACATGAACAAAATATTGTTTCCCCTTGAGGTTCATGTTAACGAGGTTCGACTGTATTTCATATAGCGTCCTGCATCGGGTCGGGTAGTCCCATATTTCCCGAACCTGACCTGACCGGACCCGCAGTTTGGTTCGTATTGGGTTGGCGCTAATTTTTTAATTCTAGATCGGGTTTGGATCTGGTTCAATCTAATTCTTCCGTGTGGGCCAATTTGGACTTGGGTTTTGACTCTTGCGGGTCGGGGTCATGTTAATCCGGGAATGTGAGTTAATATATATCTATTAGTTATTTTACTACACAAAAGACTTGATATTAAATCTATAATTGTAGACTATTTTTCCATAATTGAATTAAAATATGGATTAATTTTCTTTAATTTCGGATAGCGAGTGGGGTTCGGGTTGAAGTGTCTTCTGGCCAGTGAAAATTACTTTATAGATTTTCTGAAATTAAAACTTTAAATGGCGATTTTTAGAAAACATGATTTTCATTAACAATCTGTTACCAAAAACGTTGCATTTCCAAAAAAAAATTATGGTTATATTTATATACAACTGATCAGCTACAATTTATAAACAGTTGGGAGTGTAATGAACTGTCAGTTAAAATAGATGAGAATTTCCTAAAATTTTACAGCTATTTTTAAAAATTATCATACAGAAAATATATAAAACAAGATAAAAATAAAAATTTGAATGGACATATGTCTTGAAGTTTTTAATTTCTTGCTTATATTGTAGTTCATTGCACACATAGTAAGATAAATTGTATATTTACTGAAAAAAAAAAAAAATTGAAACTACAATTATTTTTGCCGGACAGACATTTTTGGTGCGTTATAAATATCGCATAATTTTTCTTTAAAATTTGAAAAATTAAAATGAAATTGCAAAATAAAAATTATCTAACTAACGAAACTGTCCATTATATATTAATTTACTTGAAATAATCAGTATCATACTCATTTTTGTTTTATTTAAAAAAATAGGTATTAAACATGGTAGGACACAATGGCGCTGGTGATTAGCATTTTTGGGGGCAATAACCTCCTTGGTTCTGAAGTATCACATGTGATACTTTCGAATCGGGGAGGATATAAACTAAACTATCTGAATTTTTTTTTCATTTTCACTTTACTTCTGTATAACTGAATGTTTTTGGTTTTGGATCAAAACCAATAAATGGCATCATTGATGCTTATTTCCTCCCAAAATAAGTATTATTTTCATCTGAGTTTGCAAAATGCATTCCGGACAGTGTGCCCAAGAAAGTCAGAAATTTTCAAAATTAATTAACTTAATCAAAATTACCACTCACCTAAAGTTTCAATTTCAGAAAAGGGCTTCATCTGTCATCTATGGTGTCTTTTTGTCTGTGGAAAATCAATGAATGTGTATTCGCAGTGTTCCTTTTCTTTCGGGTCTGAAGAAGATAAATGCATGCCTTTTAAAGTTATTCTTTTGTCACTACTATTTTATAAGAGAAATCTTTGCCTTGGCTGTTCGAATCTGGCGTACTATTAATAGTACATGCCTTTTCATTGAGTATTACTTTGTCTTAACAATTATTTTTGTTACTATCTACATGTAGTAATGGTAGTATATGTTTATGCATTTCTTATTATCATATCATTTATACTTTGGCATTTAGTAATAATAATAATAAAAGTTTGCTTAATTCTCTCTTCACTGTTCGCAATTCTTTTATTTAAACAATATATTTCGCTTCTTAAGTCTAAAATATAGGTTACATTTCTAAACGAATCATGTGGGATAAAACGCAAACAAATATTAGAAAGTTGTAATATCTGTTAAATCCTGTCGCAATACGATATTTTCAAACGTCTCCAAAGACATTTCCTAGACCTATTTTCATATGAATATGAATTGAATAATACGCAACGTAACAACAGTCGTTAGATTTCAGAAAATTGCGTATTCTTTAAACTTCCGTAAATATATTTGGATAGCTACTATTAGCATTACTCACGTAAAAATAATTTTTTCTCAAAATTGAAAAAAAAAACTCGGACCCGAAAGAGTTAATGGTAGAACGTTCTGCCAATAAGTAAGACAAAGAAAAAAAAAAAAAATAGTAGTAACATAAGAATAAATTTGGCAGTCAGGCATCTAGTTTCCGAAAAGAAGCTAGTCATGCCACTGGTGGGACGCCTTAAGGCGACAGTGGACATTCAAAATCACGAAATTTGACAAATAAATTGATTTTTGTTTTCGAGAATTATCAAACTAGCTGCTCAAATTTATCTGATGCAAAAAGAATTTTTCAATTCTGACGCTTTTTCATAGAGATATTAGCTTAAATATTTGTAAAAATGTATACATTTATGCAGTTTGTTTTACTTAAAATGCTGTTTTCTCAAAATTGAAAATTTTGCACATTTGTAACCTTTGAAACATTCCACGTGCATTCCTAATTATCAGATTCTTTTGAAATTTATACTTTATATCCTCTGTAAAATAATAAATAAATGTTAGCATAAAAAGTTGCATTTCAGGAATATTTCAATGTTGAAATTTATGGGAATATGAAAATATAGAGCTACTTTTTTTTTAGAAAATCAAAGGATAATTATCAAATATATTGTTTTGCTACTTATATGTTCAACGAACTTTTACAATTCACGCCAACTTCCATTGTAATATATAAAAAGTATCTCATAAGTAAATATTGTTGTACTTTATGCAAAAGAAATACGCATGGGATATTTTAAAATATGACAATTATTCGTTATTTTAAAAATTTAAAAATTGAATAATTCAAAAAAATTATTATTTCATCACCAACTTTTGACTATAACTATCTGAGCTTTTCTTTAACAACTCTGCCAATTTTTAAATGAATCCATTGAAAATAGAGGGATTTCGTTTTTAATGTCCCCTTAATAGGAATGAAAATTAAAATGAACTTTTATTGCACCATATTTAAAGGATTTAATAGAAAAGCGAGTTACTACTGTCCTTGACCTTTCAAACCCTATCTTGGGGGGGGGGGGGGGAACGAATAAAAGAACGTGCGTCTCCAGTTAGGGGAGATTCCCGTCTCATGTTTGCCTATAAAATATATAAGCAACCTATTTATTTCACACGCGTACAATTGAGAGCATTTAAATATGAGCTACTGGGATTGTAAAGAGTTATTAGGGTGGCACCAGAACGAACTCCATCGTTTGATTTCAGGGTGAAAAGGGATAGAATTCCGAACATGGCTCATTTACGACTGAATTCATTCAATTTTCAATTCATGAGCCTATTGTGATTGCATGAACTATGAACTTTCTCGGACGTGTCACACAATCAGCATTATTATGATGTCGAAATTGTTGGGTTATTCAGAATTTTTCTGAAATTAACTGTTGTTTCGAATGTAGAATTTAGGATTTCTAGACTGTACGTTTTCACAGTAAATTGTAAGTTTTTTTAAGCTTTATTGCATGTTGAATGTTTAAAGCTGTTCTCAAATCCAAATTGGCTATTTTCTGACACATTTTTTAATTAATTTTTTGTTCTCAAATGTATCAAATTGGAAGGCCGTTTTTATGCAGAAACCGTAATCAGACTGTTTTTTCAGTTGTTTGGTAAAAGTAGATTTTTCGTAAAATGCTGTCAAAATTGGCGTTTTGAATCGAATTTTCAGATGTGCGAGTGCAGGAAAGGAAAATGATTGATCTGTTGAGACAATATTCGCTTATTACTCAGAGTGTAATTGATTTGCTAGAAAAATAAATCTGCCAATTACAAATTACTTCAATAATCATCCCTGCAAGTAATCATGTTTTTACGTTTAAAAATGTGTCAGAAAATGTGTGAGAAAGTTTCACGTTGTTGGGCGAGGGAAAATATTTTTTGAGAACTACGTACCTTTCTTTAATTTTTTAAAAAATATATCTGGTTATTA
Organism: Maratus speciosus; assembly: GCA_963932465.1. Classification (NCBI taxonomy): domain Eukaryota; kingdom Metazoa; phylum Arthropoda; class Arachnida; order Araneae; family Salticidae; genus Maratus; species Maratus speciosus. The sequence goes on along the minus strand of OZ010796.1, from coordinate 522,268,058 downwards.
ATAATTTCAAGAATTTTTTGGCAATTTAAATTTGCAGTTCGCTTTAAAAATTATAGCATATCTTCACCATAAGTTTTAATATTTCGATAGTTTTATTATTTTGATTGATTCTAAGCACAGATGTTTCAATTTGTAGGGTTTCAATGATAAAAATTCCATAACCATTTCTGAGTTTTAGCATTTTTAGTTTTAATTTATTTCACTTGCTAAAATTAATTTTTGATTCACAATTGGAAATAAACAGATGAAATATAGTTAAACTTGTTAATGGAATAACGTAACACAAAAGCAGTTGGAAAGTAATAATTATAACTATTAATTAATAAATTATTTTTAAGGAAAATTCCTTAAAAAATACATTATTGATACATTCAGCATAATTCCACGTAAGATGTGAAAAGAATGGTTCTGCGGTAAAACTAAGAAAAATATAGCGTTATTAAAACCTTCATTTGTTTTACAAAGATGTCTGGCCAGCTTAGATTTAGTGCTATAGAAAAATATTGACATAAATAGAGAGTGTTACACCTTTTTTTAAAAAATATTTTTGTAAGAAAAAAAATATATGAACAGAAATAAGAATTTTAAATTATAATCTGTTCAATCTGATAGCCTTTTTGTTCAACTATCATATTACATCTTGCTTTTCAAGATAAAAGAGCTTTACTTAAAATATCAATGTTAATTTTGCTCTACTCCTCGACCAAAATCTTATAAACACTATCCAATGTTTTGGGATGCCGCTTATAAAACAGCTTGTTTTAAAAGTTCAAATGCACAATAACCCTTTATCTACTGACAGTACTTATAAGTACCATTAAAATAACTTGTTATAAAATTCATTTAATACATCGATTAGTAGTAATACAGTTTAGAATGAGTTATAGATGCATTACTTGATCTTGTTCCAAAAGTATTATTGGTTACACAAAACAAAAATATTTTAAAAAGGATCATTTCTTTTGCCTTTTTATCTTTTCAGCTTTCTTGGCGTTGGGGGGGGGGGGGGGATTTCTTCAATTCGGAAATTCTATGTTTATATTGTAAGAACATTATATTTGTACATTTCCTAATTCTACAAAACACTAAGAAAAAGATTTAAAATAAAAGATTTGAGTGGGGTTATAAATATTGCGCAAAATCCCTATAAATTCAAATTTAATTAATCCTTCTAAATCCTCCAATCCTTCTAAAATCCTCCAAAAAATTATTAAATGAGTACGTAAATTTTCTAATGTAGTTTCAAAAATTCACGAAAAATGCTCTAGAAGATAAAATTTTCAGGAATTCATAATTCAGTACATAAAGGGATAATCAACAAGAGATGCGTCGTGGGATTTAGGATGGGATGCATTTAAATGGTATAGCCTTTAATTCCTGCTTCATTTCTAGTTTTTTTCTTAAAAATATAGCAGTAGATTTAGAGGTATGTCAAAAGTGTTTAAAGATTTTGCGATAGTTCTTTGTGGGGGGGGGGGGGGGGTTGGATTTTCTTACATAACATGAGATGCGACTTTAGATATATTAAGCGGTGAGCTCTTATATAATAAGCTTTTTAGATATGAGAAGCTCTATTGTGTATGCATTTTATTACCGTTTTCCCAGCCTGATGTAAGCAATGACTTTTCTTCCATTTCATTGATTATGTCACTTATTTTAGGCGTAGAAGTATTAAAACAATGCTTTCCAAACTTAAAAAAAAATAATAATCTAATAAGAGTATTTCTCTCCGTAAAGCGCAAATACACAGCATTCGATTTATTGTTTATTTTACAGCAAAATTTTAAAGCAAAGAATTTTTTTCATGATGCAGGCGACAGTTACGAATAAAAGCTGTTCCGAATTGATGCCATATTGCTTTTTTTTTTTTTTCATTTAAATTTAAATTATACAGAGAGTTAAGATCGTTACAAAAATGTGTCTACTTTGTACTTTCGTTGTGTACTTTCTGTATTAGCTATACTAATAAAAGGAAAGAGTTTGTCTCTGTGTGTGTGCGATTACTATGAAAATTGAAAATCTAGAGAAAATAGAAAATCACGTAGAGGTCTGAAAATTTGGATGAGAACAGTCCAAGGCTGGTCATAACGCACACGAGGTTATTTTTTTCATAATTAGCCGTGATATTAATTAAAAAACAGAACACACATTCATCAAAAAGACATTCTTTTCTCAAGATGACACGCGGTATCCGTTCTGGAAGATCACTAGCAGAGAAGATCGGAAGTTCAGAAATTGTTCTTTTTCTTTTGTGTCTTTCACGGCCTCCGTCGGCTAAACGGTTAAAAATACGGAAAAACAAATCACACAGCCTATTAGAGGGTACTTTAAGCTCACTAACGGCACAATTCGTTTACAAAAATATTATTATTAATCCTTTCAAATTTTTTTTTTTCGAAACTACTATTTTCCCCTGTCTTCCAAAGTTCGCACCTATCAAACGTAAAAAAATAAGGAAAAAACAACTACACCAATCTAAAGATTGCACTTTCATTTTCAAAAAGACACTTTCATTTCCAAAAGACTTTCATCTTTCTTTAAATATTAACCCTTTCAAAAAAAAGAAAATTAAATCTCGAGAGCCCTTTCGGTGTTTTCGCGTTTTTCTGCAAAGTTTAAAACCCTGCATTCGCAATTCGCACTTCGGATCAAAATACGAAATTAGTCGGATGAGCCAATCCCAAAACTTTCATCTATCTCATACACGTTAATACTCGAAATTAAATATAGTCGATGACAGAAATTCTTCTAATCTTCTCTGGTTAGTCGAATCTTATGTCATCTCCTCCCGCATCCGGCAGCCGGGAGGTCGTCGAGTTCTGAGCAACTAGTGTACAAACAGCTTGGTGTATCGCTAACTCATCACAAAAATCGAACAAATTTTGCTATGCTACAGCGCACGGTGGGTGATTTATCGATTCTAGCTGGCCAAAATTATTTTTGGCGTCAATATAGTCGCATCGCCACGAAATTGAAAAATGTTATTGATATTCATCATTGAATGTTAGGTATTGCAAAATTGCAAGTGCGTGTAGGAGTAATAATTTCGTTACAGGGACATTCAAAAGAATTTCATTACATTACGGCCTATGGGGAAAAATCTTTTGCGGTGGTTTTTAATGATGTTTTAGAATTTCAAACACTTTGAAATTTATTACATATCTGTGAAGTGCATTACAAGATGATTGCTATAAAATACGTTATGGATAGCATTTACCTATCATTTACAGGGACACTAAAAAGAATTATGTTACATTACAGTCTATGGGGAAAAACTGTTTGTGGTGTATTTTGTTCATGTTACACTACTTCAAAAGTATTTAAATTGATATATATATATATATCCGAGATGCTCTATAAGATGCTCTATAAGATGCTTATTATTGAATATGATGTGCATAGCATCAGGGCCCCACTTATGCAGGGGCATGCGCGGCAGCTGCCCCGGGCCCCCCCTTTTTAGGGACCCCTCATGAGAATATTCAGGATTTTCCTTAAAAAGTACCAAATGATTAAAATTAGACAAAAGTGATCATAATTCACATATTTCCAAACAATTTAGGAAGGGAGTGGGGTCCCCATCCTCCCTCTCTGCTTCCAGTAACCCTCCACCTATGCAAAAAACAAACTATATCATTAGAAAACTAATGATTTAAAATTTTATTATAACAACTTAGTATTCTATTGTTTTCAACAGAAATTCTTTATTAAAGTTTTTCTCGTAACATGGCAAGTTAAAACCATTAATTATGACCAATTTGGGGCATTTTCTTTTAGATATCTTATAACGTACGTAGATAAGCAAAGTAAAAGTTTGCAAAGAAATACTTGTGTGAACCAATCTATCATTTTTTCTACTATTATCCTACTATGTATTCTTTCTTAAAGTTGTGACTATCTTTTTGTGATACCCTGTACACAGATGTGAGCAGTACCGGGTACAACATTCATGCATACATACAATATGTATGAAGTTTAGTACTAGCCACTACTATATTATTCATAAAAAAATTCTATAGATAGATAGAGGGGGCCCCCAGGATGATGCTTGCCCCGGGGCCGCCCGCAGCTTAAGTCGGGCCCTGCATAGCATTCATATTTCATATACAGGGACACACAAAATAAATCAGTTATATTATTCTCTCTATGAACAATGATTAATGGAAGTGCGTTTTCAGTTGAGGAACACTTTTTTAAATTATAAAAATTGCATACTATTTAGTGTGTAAAAATTCTATAAATCATATACAGGGCCGCAAAACATCTAAAGTACATTTCCGTTTATTGACGGAATTTACTGAATGGAAATTTTCAACTGTATGCTATGCGTTCCCTAACTGTTCTAAATTTTAGCATATTGTGAATTACAGGATAAATCTATAGTTCATATACAGGGATGTATAAAATTTTCCGTTATTTTTTCGACTTTCGTTTAAATTGTGTTTTCAAACTTGTTATATGTTTTACAAATTTTTACTTAGACATCGTTTTTCTCATTATTAAGCTATGAAGTTTTATTATAGTAGTCCGAATGCGTTGAAAAATGTTTCATAATCTGATTGACGCATCATTTTACGTTCTTCTTGATAATTTTAATGATACTTTCTTAACGATATGGAAGCTAAAGTGATAAAACTAATTTTGTATTATTATAACAAATCCTAAAATTTCTTTTTCTAAAATTTAAGATACGGGACAAACATTCGACAGATTTAATGAAAAGTGTTGTTTTGTATATCCTGTTGTATATTTATATTTATCTCTGCACAGAGGAACTCTATGTAAAGAATGGGAATCATAAGATATCATGGGCGAATGTCTACATTATCTTTTGCATTGTATCAAATCTGAATGAGAATTTGTCTAGATCAGTTTTGTAGCCAATTGAAGTTTGCAGCCAAGTAATATATTTTACATAATTTTGTCCTGAGATATCTACATACAATTGGAACTTTTGTCCAAATTTGGTCATAAATTTAAACATTTCGCGCTTGCAAAATTTCATGTGCCCTTCATTGTAATTTTCCTCCATAAACAAAATATTTTAAACCAAATTCACATTTTCGTTAAATTTTAATTCTTGTTGCCATTGCATAATGATGCAAAAGTTTATTTATGTGACTAACTTAAATTCTGCTGTCTTTGATAAAACGAAAATGTTACTTGAACCAAAATTTCAAAATTTTTTATTTAGACTCAACAATTCTAAAAACTGGGGAGGCACCTAAGGGCAGATAAGTTAAACTGGAACGAAAAGGTAATAATCTAAAGTAGTTAATCATATCAAAAATTCAGCTTAATTGTACTTTATCATATAACTTTTTCTATATTAAAACTGAAAAATTATAAAAAAAATTAGAGTTTTTTGCGACATTAAATATGAAATAACAGCTGATATATGCAAAATTTATGCACATAAATCCGATAAAATGAAGTCCATATTTTGTTTGGAAGCGTCCGTAATCGAGCAGTATATTTTATTCCACTTCAAGTAACAGATTAAAGAACTATACTCAAATTAATTGATTCATTCCTATCTAAGAAGCACCAACTTTGCACTAGTCTATGGACCATGCAATTATATTTATATGAAAACCAATAGCAGGGTACAACGCCCTAACTATTGAGATATAACAGGCAAAAAATAAATTACGTTAGGATAAACTTTTAAAAATCGACTTTTAGACAGCTAGAATCGGTAAATCACCCATCGTGCAGCGCCGCTTTCAGACCGATTTTCTCCAAAATTTTATACAAATCTCGGCCTGTTACATTACATCTAAATATAAAATTTCGCCGAAAAATATTCACGAATTCTTCGCTTAAACTGCAAAAAATCGAGAAAATCGTACAAAAATTGTTATCATAGCACTCCTTTCCGCTGGAATATCCCCAGTTACAACTAGGACCTGAAGTCTATAGTTAAAAACATATATATGGGATTTGGTTCTATTCTATGCATATCTTCATACACTTTTCGATGATACAATATTGAAAATGACACAAAAAATTACTATTTTAGCGAACCCTTCTGGCGTAATATCCCCAAATTCAACAGGGACCAGCTGGCCATAGGCAAAACCATATACATTAAATTTGGTTCATTTCTATGCATAATTGCATACGCTTTTCTATGATACAAAGAAGTCACACGCACACACACAAACGGATATACAGACAGACATTTTGTAAAAACATTTTCTTGGATCTCTGACCTGTAAAACGTGTAAATCCGCCGAAAACCGGAAGTCGAAAATAATTTCGATTACAATACTTTCTTCTATTACAGATTAGATGAAATTAAAAACGAAAGACGTCCATTTAATCCGCCTACATTCAGCTTTAGAAAGACGCCTTCATTTTCAAAATATATGAAAGTTGACTGTTTCAAAAAATTATTTTCTGAAACTCACTCTCACAGTTTTCGTCTTTTTTCGTAATGTTGAACCTATTGCACCCGTTCTCTTCAATCCAAATGTAAAAAAAACAAATCGCACAGGCTTAATAAACATACATTTATAACTTTAAAGCGACATCTTTGGTTTAAAAAAACATTAACTCTTTGAAAAAAATCCCTTTCCGAAATCATGACAACTTTCATATAATACACTATAAAAAAATCTCTCAAATTGGCAGAAAAAACTGTCAATTTTGGCGCCAATGGAAAACCGTTTAATTTACAGAAAATATCTGTAATGTTACATTAAAACAATTTTTTTTCTACAAAAAATATAGATTTTTTTTGTAAAAATTACAAAATGCACATTTTTTTACAGAAAAAAACTGTTTTCCTTTAGATCAGTTTTCTTCTGTACAAATTACAGATTTTATTTACAATGTAGACTGGAAGTTACTTCTCGATTCCTCGATGCCACTCTTTTTTCTAGGTGGAAACGAACTAAATATCGTCATTTTAACGTAAAGATTTTACTTCAAACACATACATTACATCACATATAAAAATTTTAAATCATTCGGACAATTAATTCTAAATGCTTGAAATTACTTAAAATTTGCTCTGCTATTTGCTTGATAATGATCCGCTGGTTGCTTTTGTTGTCGATTGGAAATGAAAAAGAAACTAGAAGAATACTTCTTTTACAACTAAATATCCATATTTATACCGCCATAAATATGGGTCCGCCAGCATTAGGATAGTCTGGAAATGATCCTTTGAGTATATAAAATCATTCAACGCAGAATCATTCAACACTGATACAGTGACAAGCGACCCGATATACGGCGGATTCAGGCATAACGGGAGGGAAAACATGTTCCTCGATTTAAAAAATAATGTTAAATTCAATGCAATTTTTTCTTTAAAAAAGTATTCTTTTAAATTTTACTGAACTCCTGCGGTTTATACACGTCAGTCCACAGTGCGACGCCACCAATAGCAGTTTTTCTCCCTTTAAAAAACGAAACCAATAAAGTAAGGAAACAAAAATGCTCTTGACTTTTCATATTTTCTTTCCTGTATCGCATTTACCGCTTTATTTATTTTTCCCCCGTATCCGAATACACTCGTTTAAATAATCATGGATACTCTAATTTTAAAGAAAAAAAAAACTCCTGAAAAAAAAGTAAAACGTAATAAATTTAGCAATATATATATATATATATATATATATACCGGGTGTCCCAAAAATGATTGATGGATTTTAAAATTGAATAATTTGCAAACGGTGACAGATATTAAAAAACTTCTTGCAGGAGGGTTATGTATGATGTCAGGAGATTTTTTACTGTGATTCTTGATTTTAGTTCGAATTTCAAACAATAGATGGCGCTAAGAGCAATAGGTGCTCAGTCCAGATCCGATTTTTGGTATTTGGGGATCCATCGAATGCATTTTAAGCTCCTTTTTTCGCACGGGAGAAGAGAGAGACCAAAAAATTGAGCCTACATTTAACGGTTATTGCTTGCAGCACCATCTATTGATACTATTTGTAACTAAAACTGAGAATCACAGCAAAAAAACTCCTGACATTTTACATAACACTCCTGCAAGAATTTTTTTAATATTTGTCACCGTTTGCAAGTTATTGAATTTTAAAATCCATCAGTCATTTTTGGGACACCCGGTATATATATATCTACTAGAAAACAACTTTTCAAAAGTAAAAAAAAAAAAGGGGGGGAAAGTTGTAGCTAAAAAATAGTGTGATATCAAATTTCCAAGCTTATATTATGGTACTTATTTAACATTTTTTATTAAAAATTTACCATACGTAAGTCGAGTACCTAAGTAATGCGTTGACAGAAAGCCTTTTCTCCTTTACTAAATACATCATAACGTGTTTCTGAAAATTAATTTTCTTTAAATTATGCATGATGAGCTTGGCGGCCATCTTTCCATATTTTACACAAATTTCTAAGCACACAAGTACATTGTTAAGATCGGAAATTCGAAATTGTTGCAAAAGTAAACATTTTATGCTTTTAATTTATGGAAATGAATGCCTAGAAATTTGTGTCTTAAAATAAAGTTGAAGTAACTTCAGGTTTCATCTGATGATTCTTTTTTTTCGGAGTGGGTTAATTAATTAGTTAATGCAGTAAAAATCAATTTTTTTTTTCAAAATAAAAGACTTTTTTAATTTATCTGTCTGTAGCCAAAACTAGAAGTTCAAAATTCTTAATAATGCAAGCATATTACGAACTTGTCTGCTTAGAAATTTGTGTAAAATATGGAAAAATGGCCGCCAAGCCCATCATGCATAATTTAAGAAAAATTAATTTTCAGAAACACGTTATGATGTATTTAGTAAAGGAGAAAAGGCTTTCTATCAACGCATACTTAGGTACTCGACTTACGTATGATAATTTTTTAATAAAAAATGTTAAATAAGTACCATAATATAAGCTTGGAAATTTGATATCACGCTATTTTTTAGCCACAACTTTCCCCTTTTTTCTTTTCTTATTTTTTTGCTTGGCTTTTTTTTTTTTTACTTTTGAAAAGTTGTTTTTTAGTAGATATCAGTTCTTTTTTATAAACAGATTATATATAATTGAAATAATTCTACTCGCTAAAATTAGTCCTTGTATAGCCTTTATAAGCAGGGAACAAACACAATAGTATACATTTTGTTTACCTATCATTCATTTCTTAGAGTAATTAATAATTTAAAAGTAAGGAAAGTTAATTTCTTCTTTCAAAGTATCAGTCTTTCTCAATTTATATCTCCTTAAAATTTTCTATGAAGGATGAAAATTTAGTAAAAATTAAATAGAGTCAAAATAAAATCTATATTTACAGTTAGCCTGTCAGTTAATTGTTTGCTCTAACTTTTTTTTTGCTGACGGTTTTTCAAAATAAATTTACCTTTACAAACACCTACGGATAATCCGAGAATGAAGCCCCGCAGGCATCTAAAGAATCAAAGATCTGTCTAAAGAAGTAAATCTAGCAATTCTAGACATGATGATGAAACATTTTTTATGAAAAAATCTAAAAATTTAAAGGTATAAACTGTACATATAACTTCATCTTCATTTAGATCGTGTTATAGAGAAGAAAGAATAAATATGTAATTTTACTCAAGTCTGTTTATCCATACCTATTTGCATAAAAGTGAGAATATAATTTCGTATAAAAATTCCCGTAAATTGATTATCTTTAATAGTCCATTATTAAAGTCGCATAAACATTAGAATTAATTTTTTTCCAGTTATAAAATTGCCTGAAATCTATAGTCTTATCGTTCGTCAAATTTGTTTTATGTTTTTTTTTTAATACCCAGACACCTTTTCTAAACTCTGACAAAAGATAACAGAAATACTGAAGTTATCCAAATACTTATATCTTTCTACCGTATTTCTTTTTTTGAGGGGGAGGGGTGAGGAAGAGCGCTTAAGAACTTCGTTTTGTTCTTAGAATTCTGAATTAATCATTGAAAAGATCTACCTACATAAGTCTTGTTGCAGAATTTTCATTAGCTAAGAGTTGCATCAACTTATACATCATGTGAATATATTAAATTACTTTTGTAAAATACTAGATGGGAGCCATTGATATTTTCAGAGCATTTGCCTACATTTTAAACTTAAGTCATTTACAACTATTCATTAATTTTCTATACGAATTAAAGAAGTCGTTGTTTCCATGGCAACTGTACCTTTCACTATTGCTTGTTTGTTTTATTGAACACATATATATCAGATCACGTGGGGATTACGCCGGGATTCGAACCCGCCCCCACCTATGCTCTCAAGCGATTAGCGGCGTGGTGTCTTATCCACTCAGCCACGGTGGGCCACTATTGCTTTCTCTAGTACCCAGATATTCAAATTTAACCAGCTGCGCTTAGAATCATGCTCATAACAGAGTACATTTATATGTAAGAGTGGTGACATATGCACAAGTCGTGTACTCATATTCAAGTTTTTGTCCAAAGTACAGAAACTCAGTTTTCAGTAATAGACATGGAAGATTTCGATTAAAGTAACCAGAAAAGTTAAAAAACATTGGCTTTCTGATTTGATTTTATTCAAAATCGTCTTAACCAACCACAGGCTTAATGTTCGGGATCCATATAAATTTTTCTCTGTTAGTAAAATTAGATTGACCAATCAGTAGCCTCCATCCTTGCAGGCTTTTCGGTGTTTACTGCAAACATAAAAAAGTTTTAAAAAATGCAGGCTTCTGATTGATCAATCTCATCTCGCTAATTGCGTAAAATCTATCTTGATCCCGGCCTATTCAACGCCCTTTAAATATTCGAGAAAGCCTTGACACGCGTCAGGAAAATATCACACAAAGCAGGCAAAACAAAGAAGAAAAATTATTCATAGGCTCGTTCATGTCCACGAGCCAATGAATGATTTTGTTCCTTTGCTTTGCCTGCTTTGTGTGATGTTTTCGTGACGTGTGTCAAGACTTTCTCAAATATTTAGGGGGCGTTGGTTTATTTCACCATCATGAAGCTATGAAAGGAGAGGAGCAGACATGTCAATCTTCCCGTGTGAAAAACTACATAAAAAAAACGAGTTATTTCCCCCTCTTCTGCCCTTTTCTCTCTTGATTTTGACCGATAGCAGCCCATTTAGCAGTCTCCAGTGCAAGATGCCGCTATATATGGCGGACGCAAGGTGGAGGGTATTAGCGTGACCAATGACATAATAGGCCAGTTCATGACGTTTAAAAGTCACACGGAGTTGGATCATCTTTACACGATGATTAGTAGAAAGCGGTGCGCCGATTTTTTTTTGTGTCCATTACCGTGTACAGATTACCAACTCCGTGTGACGTGATGAGCTGGCCACACTTTAGGAACAGCCTCAAATGACGTCATCTATATCTACTTCGAGGCAAACGAAAAAGACACAGGCTACCGCGGTGCTACAACGTCTAGAATATATAGTGTGGAAATCCAATCAGTCGATCACAGCGATATCTGCAGGATATTTCCCAAAACTCCAAGATAATTTGGTCAAGACGCTGTAACATTTTTTTAATTTATTTATTTGTTTATTTGTTTACACATACATCTGACTTGTGTGCTTGACATCTAGGTCCGCTTATAAGTCATCGTCAATATACAGGGACGAGATAGCACAATGAAATTTACAACACAGAGAAATTACATCCGGGAGCTCCACAAAGAGTGTGCAATGGAGCCAGCGAGAGTCGAACCCGCAGACCTCTGCCACTCTCAATGCTTGGCGGCTGGCAGCGCGGTGTCTTAACCGCTCGGCCACCGAGGTCCCTCTTTTTTTTTTAAACGTTTTATTAACATACATCTGACCTGTGTGCTTGGCGTCAAACCCGCTGTAATAATACGATGTTTACTTTGAAATTTGAAAATATATCGCAGATGTCGCTGCGATCATCTCCCTGGATTTCAGCGTCAGTGCACATTTAAGGGATACACTTTTTAGCGGTTCTTGGATAGCAAATTTCTACATTATGTATTTTAGACGCTGTAGCGGTGCATTACACATGTCTCTTTCTTCTTTAAAAAATATCCTGCAGATGTCGATGCAAATGACTGTTTGGAATTCGACATCGTTGTACATTTAAGGGATTCAATACTTCCGCGCTTTTTTAAGTATTGCTGGGATAGTCGATTTCTACAACATATAATCTAGATGCTATAACGGAACTATAGTTTCTAGAAGATATAGTTTAAAAATCGGCTTATTAAAAAGGTGCTAAAAATTGTATCCCATAAATGTTGAACGAGGCTGAACGACGAATGTCGATTACAGCGACATATGGTAATTCCAACGTAACTATTTCAAAAGAAAACGTCTCGCTCAGAAAAGATCTAGAAAATGTTGCTCCTATCGACATTTGTCATTTAGTATTTTTCAATATTTATGGGATTCAATTTTTAGCACGTTTTAAAGCATTACTGGAATAGCCGGTTTCCACACCATGACCGTGATCTAGGTAGATTTTTCTCTGTTATCGTAACGAGATAGACCAATCAGAAGCCAGAATTTTTGCTAACTTTTCACTGTTTGCAAAAATGTACCTGGATCCCGGCCTATATTTCTAGACGCTATAACTGAGCTCAGGAATAGGACAGAAAGCAAACTGGGGCCTCGGTGGCCGAGCGGTTAGGACACCGCGCTACAGCGCCTAGAAGATACAGTGTGGAAAACGGCTACAAAATAGTGCTAAAAAATTGAATCCCATAAATGTACAACGATGCTGAATAACAAGATGTCGATCGTAGCGCCGTCGTAGTGATTTACAAACGATAGTCATTCTAAAAGAGACTCTTTAACCTATTTCACGTCATTCCTTAACTAAATTAGCTTATAACAGACTAAAATATTTTATATTTATAGTTTCCGATATTTAACATTCTGTAATTTTTGAAAACACAGTGTTTATATTGAAAAGAGTTACGAGATGGCGCTCGTATCAGCATATTGCCGCTGAGCATTGTTGGAGGTTTATGGGATACAAGTTTTTAGCACTTTTTAAAGCATTATAGGAATAGCCGTTTTCCACACTGTATCTTCTAGGCGCTGTAACCGCGCTGCCAGCCGCCAAGCATTGTGAGCGGCAGAGGTCTGCGAGTTCGACTCTCGCTGGCTCCATTGCACACTCTTTGTGGAGCTCCCGGATGTAATTTCTCTGTGTTGTAAATTTCATTGTGCTATCTCGTCCCTGTATATTGACGATGACTTATAAGCGGACCTAGATGTCAAGCACACAAGTCAGATGTATGTGTTAATAACAATAACAATAAAGCAAACTCCGTATTTTGATACATTAAGGCCGGGATCTAATTAGGAACAAGTGCGTCTCTATAACGAAGTAGCGACATGCGGCCAATAAATGTTTATTGGTAAAAGTGATAAAAACAAATCGTTAAAGTTCTTTGCGAGCATGCCATTATCGTCAGGCTAATGCATGTTGAATTATTTCCCTAGTCTAATAGAGATCGTCCATGAGCGTATCTTCTAATGGAGGATATTCCAAATATGGGTTCAAGGCTGAAAAAGTCACGTGTTACCGGTAATTTACCCAAAGAATTTCTAACTGATAAGAAGGGAAACAGGAAACTACACTGTTAAAAATATCGTGAAAAAATTACCTCTGTTCTTAAAGGTTCTCTATTTTCTGACCAATGATAACGCTACATAAACGCCTATGAAGCGTTCTTATTGGTCAGAATACAGATAGCCTTTAAAAACAGAGATAATTTTTCACGATATTTTTAACAGTGTACTACTGCTTTCTCCCATGAACTGTTTCATTGGCTATCGGAGATTTACATTACGTAGACGGAGCCTTCCCTTCTTTACGCTAGACGTTCTTGCCTTGACCATGTGATCATAACGTAGATTGAATATCCTCTATTCAAGAAAGCGGATTGCCGTACTTTCAACAAAAACTTGAAATGAGCATGCCTCCTGTGCATATATCACCACTCTTATGTATAAAGGCTCTCTGTTATGGTGTTGTTTCTGATACAGCGCCTAGAATACCTAGTGTGGAAATATGCTATCCACAGTTCTAAAGATTTGTATCCCTTAAATGTGCGACGATACTGCTAAAATTTCAAGTGTCGATCGCAGCGACATCTGCGGGATTTTCGTATTACTATTATTACATTGTATAGAGTAGCAATTTCTTGCAGTTGTAGAAAATATCCTGCAGATGTCGCTGCGATCTGCATATTGCAGCAGTATCATTGCACATTTAAGGGATACAATATTTTAGCGCTTTTTTAAGTATTACAGGGTTAGCTAATTTCAACACTATATATTCTAGGCGCTATAATTTCTGAGCGCTGTTGGTTAAATTTCAATATTTGTGTTTTAGAGTGAGCAATAGAGTAAAGTACTAAAACTATTGAAACAACAACTTCTTTACTATTGAAATGTATAGCAAAGGAGTTCAGAATCAATGCCTTAAATAGTTTCGAATATGCACTGTTGTTATGACATCAATACCCTTCCTGGATGTGGAAATGCAAAATTGTGTTCAACAAAATTGACCGCAATCTAGATAGATTTTTCGCTGTTAACGAAACGAGATTCAGCAATCAGAAGCTTGCACTTTTGCGAACTTTTCGCTGTTTGCAGCAATGCAGGCTATTGACTGGTGAATCTCATTTCGCTAACAGCAAAAAATCTATCTGGATCACAGCCTAGATTTCTGTAAACATTGCACTTGATCCATGGCACTAAGAAAATGACTCAAAACTTTTATGACATAGGCCAGAATCCAGAAACAGCAAAAAATCTCAAACATTCTGTATTCTGATTGGTCAAACTCATTTCGCTAACAGAGAAAAATCTATCTGGATCTCGGCCATAGTTTTCTTCGATGAAATCAATGCAAAAGGATAATATAAAAGAATAGTATAAGACTTCTAAAATGGTTTGGCGGGTTTATCGCTGTTTGGCATAATTTATAAACTTTAGGATTAATTAATAGTTTTTCGCTAATTAAGAATAAAAAATTTGTGTTTTTAAAGCTGAATTTTATAAAAGCACGTAGATTGAGTAAATATCTGTCCAAAAATTCAATCCTTACTTTTTTCTGTCCATTATTTAAGTCTCTACCTCAATTGAAACATAAGTTGTGACGAAGAAAATAAATCGGTCATTTTCAGTATCTCGACGTTATTTTAAAAAATCTATATCTCTGTTTATAACTAATTTATGAGGATGCATATGGTCTCAAATTGAAGATCTTTTCCATTAGGTAATTCTGGTTTTGGTTTTATTTTTCTGCGATGATTGGTTCTTTTGATATGGGAAATTTTACGCTGGCATGTTTGGTCAATTTAACATGGAGAAGTTCTTTTCAGTATAGTAAGCAGTTACGGTGTCTTGCATTTTATTCTTGGCATTTGTTTGTTTGGCGAGGTTAGCATTTTTTTTTTCAGCTTGGCTTGGCAGAACGACCGTCCTGCTTGATATATATATGTGTTGGTTTCTTGCTATGGTAGTTTTTGCACTGCGGGTTATCATTATTATGGTTATAGATTTATTAATGGAGGTTTCTGAGCACTGCTTATCTGATTTGTACATATTGTATATACTTTCATTTATATTTCATAATCAAGACATATTAATATTATTAAATTAATTATTTCTTTTATTATTGATTTTTATTTTATTTTACTTATATAATTTTTGCAATTATTGCATATTCTATGTATAAAAAAAAATTATAAAAAATGGCAGTTCTTAGTAAAAATCTCGATCCTGGCAAGATACACTCTGACTCTGCATCTATGCAGTGTAGTGGCCGCTACAGGAACAATAATAGGGTTGTTCCTGGATCGTCATCCAGTGACCATTTATATTCTCCTCATCGTCCATTATTTTTTCGCAAGTGTTTAGATGCTAGATGCAAGACTTGTCCATACGCTTCTCAGTCACAAATTGTCTCAGATCCTAATTTTTCAAATTTTTGTAAAGCTTTTAATGTAATTTATTGTATAAAGTGCAACTTATGTAACTTGAAATATATAGGTGAAACATCAGGTCCAATACATAAACGAATCAATCAACATCGTTCAGACTCTAACAAAAACAAAGCAAAAACTATAGAGTCTACAGCTGAAATTCAGCATTTTCATAAACATCAATTTAAAAATACGACAATTGAAATCCTACAAATTCTAAAAAATAAATCAGAACGTCTTTATATGGAGTCATCATATATGAAATATTACAACACCATTTATCCATATAAACTTAATAGTGAAATATTTAATAGACCTGTTAAAAGGTTTTTATCTATAAATAATACTATTGATTATTCTCGAGTTTATCCTACTCTAAATCATAATTTAAATCGTAAAACTACACGAAAAAGGCGAGGAAAGTGTTCTTTAGCAGTTGTAGTTTCCAAAAAATATCACTAAACAAATAAATAATCTTCAAAGCAACTATTTAAAGAATTATAACTGGTTATTAATTCGAAAATACATATTTTCTATTAAAAAGAAACAGAATTGTGTAACATTTAAATGTATTTCTCAGTAAATCTTTCTCTAAACATTTCTCTAATATTTTTTTTTAATCTCATTATGACTAGAGTTAATCTTTTCAACATTAATTTACGAAAAAAGACAACATAAAATTCAAAACACGAATACTCAAATAACTTTTTCAAATCAAATATTTAATAAAATTAATACTAATTCTATAATTAATGATAAAAACTGTTATTTTCCTATTAACAATCTTCAAATATCAAAACCTTTAAATATCCGAATACAATCAGTAGAAAGATTTTTAACTATAATACATTTTCAAAAAATACATCTGTAGCAAAGTACTTTTCCATCTAAATGCAATGACCCCACTCTAAAAAAATAGATAAATAATGATCATGGACATATAATCACTGAAAATCTTAATATTGTTAATGATTTTAAATTGAAAAAACTTATGGGTTATAGTACTAAATATAGACTTCCATCTAAATTTAACGTAAAATCTATTATAAAACAGTTTTCATATGATATAGATATTTTTATATATAAAATTTCAATCTGTTACAATAAACCTATTGCATATTTTATCAATGGAAAATATTAGTTATTGAAAAATTAACTATGGCTTTAAAATATAATATTTCTGATTTGGTTACTATTAACACAAAGCATTTTTTCCAACAAATTACTAAATTACAAAAAAACTACGTTATTACATATGTAGACAAATCTCCTAATAATTATGCAATCATATGTAAAGCTTATTATCACCAACTTCTTACTAACTCTATTTCTTCTAATAAATCTTTTCAAAAAACTAATGAAAATGTAATTGTAAATAATCGTAAAGTTCAAAGTTATTATAAACTATTAAATATTCTCTCTACTAACTTTAATTATCCTTATTTATAAAATTTTTATTTATAAAATGTCAATCTCATACAATAAACATATTGAATATTTTAATCAATGGAAAATACTAGTTATTGAAAAATTAACTAAGGCTTTAAAATATAATATTTTCGATTTTTGGTTACTATTAACACAAAGCATTTTTTCCAGCAAATTACTAAATTATAAAAAAACTACGTTATTACATATGTAGATAAATCTCCCAATAATTATGCAATTATATGTAAATCTTATTATCACCAACTTCTTACATCCTGTATTTCTTCTAATAAATCTTTTCAAAAAACTAATGAAAATGTAATAGTAAACAATCGTAAAATTCAAAGTTATTATAAACTATTAAATATTTTCTCTACTAACTTTAATTATCCTTATTTAGTTCTTATACCCAAATTTCATAAGAAACCAATTAAATTTAGGACTGTAACTATTGGATGCAATATATATAATAACATAGCCAATAAACTTCTATTAAAAATTCTCAATCAAAAATATATAATGACAACAACCACTGATAATACACATTGTATAAAAAATAGCTATCAACTGGTCAATATTATGAAAAATCTTAAATGTGTAAACAATATATAACGACATATGATTTCATAGATCTTTTTAATAATATAGATTTATTAGATCTACATAATATTATAAATGCATTATTTAAAAAGTATCATCATAAACTGGATTTACCATTTAATATAGATATAGCTTATTTTAAATCTTTAACAAATTTCATTATCTATAATAATTATATTTTGCAAGATAACACATTATATTTACAGAACGTCGGTATACAACAAGGTGGATGCACGTACATCCAGTTTATTATCAGACTTATACTTAAATCACTATGAACGTACTTTTACTAATAGTAATCTACATTTATATCGTTAAATTGATGAGATAATTTTAATTGCCACTGATCAAACTAATATTTCTCAATTTACAGTAGATTATCCTACTAATTTAGAATTAACGGAAAACCTCCTATCTAACAATACAATTAACTTTTTAGATCTTAAAATTACAATAAAAGAAAACAAAACAATAACTGATCTATATGATAAACGTAAAGAATTTAAATTCACAGTTAATACATTTACTAATTTTAAATCTTGCCTTCATACTTCTGTATATCGTAATATAATCCTTAATCATTTATATAGAATAACGTGTTTATGTTCTTCTCATTTAATTAACAATAATATTAAAAAACTAATTTATGATGCATTAAATCATGGTTTTCCAAAAACATTCATATATTCTTTAATATATAATTAGTACTTAAATGATCTTAAAAAAGAAATTGACACATGCGTAAATAAAATTACAATATATATATATAAAGAAAATAATTATAAAAAAAATTTAAAAATTGTAAAATAATAATAAAAAATTGTTATAGGACGGTTGGGTGGGTAGATGTTAGAGTACGGAGGAGGGTGGGGTTATCTGGATAATACGCAATTGTTAATAAAAAAAAAATGGGGCATTTGATTTATAACTACGTTGTTAATACACATTTTATAATGGATGTTGATTCGATACTTTTATATGTATAATGGTGTAGTCATATTTATATATTTATCAATTCATATTAAATTTATTCATATTCTTTAATATTTAATCAAGTTAACGATTATCTTGTATTTAAATTTTAGCCTATTCAGGACAATATCATATTAATTTCTAATAGCATACTATCTTAAATGAGAATAAAATGCATAATGAGTGTATTTGTTATACCTAATGCTATGACAGTATGGATTTTAATTTGGTAATTTTTTTTTTTTATATTTCCTCTATCCTTTTTAATCTTGATTCATTTTCAACTTAATTGGTGTTCAATGGTTTATTTCTCGGTTTTCTGTGTGTGGTAGTCCAAATTCATATTCTTTAGCTAATTTATGATTAATATGAGGATGAAACCACACATTTTATTTGTGGAACTTAAGACATTTGGGACCCGATGATTCTGTCTAAGTTCTACAATTTTCCATCACTCCATTTCTGTTATTCAATTTCTGCTGTTTTTTACTATGTTTTTGGAATCTATGTTAAGTGTGTTGGGGGGGGGGGGGAACTGTATTTGTTAATGTCATTTTATTCATAATTTCACGGTTTTTGTTGGTAGTCGGTAATGTTTATTTAATGGTTATATATATATATATATATATATATGTATATATATATATAATAAATTTGAAATCATAAATATATGAAGAAATTGGTAAAGTTCTGAAGATAATTTAGAAATGAACATAGGAAACCAGTATGTAAAATAAGAAACTATGAATGACCTACAAAATCGTCATATATATATATATATATATATATATATTATCACCAACTTACATCTTTATTTTTTTCTAATAATGCTTTCCAAAAAACTAATGAAAACATAATTGTAAACAAACGTAAAATTTATAGTTATTACAAACTACTAAATATTTCCTCTACAAATTTTAATTATCCTTATTTAGTTCTTATACCTAAATTTCATAAGAAACCAATTAAATTTAGAACTGTCACTATTGGATGCAATACATATAATAATATATCTAACAAACTTCTATTAAAAATTCTTATTCAAACATATTCACTTACAAAAACAATAGATATTGCACATTGTATAAAAAATAGCTATCAAATGGTCAATATTCTAAAAAATCTTAAATATGAAAACAATATAACGACATATGATTTCAAAGATCTTTTTAATAATATAGATTTATTAGATCTACATAATATAATAAATACATTATTTAAAAAGTTTCATCATAAAATAACTCTACCACTGAATATCGAAGCAGATTATTTTCAAACTCTAACTAATTTCCGTATCTATAGTAACTATATATTACAAGATAACACAATTTATCAACAAAAAGCCGGTATACCACAAGGAGGATGTACTTCAAGTTTATTATCATACTTATATCACTACGAACATACAACATACTTATTGTAACAGTATCATACATTTATATCGTTATATTGATGACATAATTTTAATTGCTACTCATCAGTCGAACATTTCTCAATTTCCAATAGATTATCCTGCTAATTTCGAATTTACGGAAAACCTCTTATCCAACAATGCCATTAACTTTTTAGATCTACAAATTACACTAAAAGAAAACAAAACAGTAACTGAACTATATGACAAACGTAAAGAATTTAAATTCAAAGTTAATACATTTACTCATGTTAAATCACGTCTTCATATTTCAGTATATCATAATATGCTAGTCAGTCATTTATATAGAATAAAAATTTTATGTTCTTCTCATCTCATTAACAACAACATTAAAAAACTAATTTATGATGCATTAAAACACAGTTTCCCTAAAAAATTCATATATTCTTTAATGTACAATTAGTACATACATGACCTTACAACCCAATTAATACATTGCAAAAAAAAATAACAATAAAAAAGAAAACATGAAAAATAATAATAACAAAATTATAATAGAATGGATGGCTGGGTAGATGTTTATGATTTAGAGTAGGATGAATTAGATAATAATAAGTTATGTTATTAATGGATGAAAAAACTTTAATATTCCTATTGAATAATTCAGTATTAAGTCCATATGGATAAACTGTGTTATAATGTTGCATATATTAAGACTCAAGAAATAGAAGTTCTGATATGTTTTTTTGAATTTGTAAGGTTGAGGTTGTGGTATTTTTAAATTTATGTTTATGCAAATGTTGAATTTCAGCAGCAGATTGTCTGTTCTTTGACTTGTTGTTAATTGAATCTGATCGATGTTGGTTAATACGTATATGTAGTGGACCAGATGTTTGCCCTATATACTGCATATTGCGAATGGTACACTTTATACTATAAATTACATTGAAAGTTTTACAATAAACCCGAATATGAAACAATTTGTGATTGTGAAGCCAAGGGACATGTCTTGCAACTTGTATCAAAACATTTTCTAAATATGGTGGTGGAGGCGAGTAAAATAGGTGACTGGATGTCGGTGCAGGAAAAACTCTGTTAAGGTTCCTGTAGCGGGCACTACACTGCGAATATGCTAAGTGCATCTTGCCAGGAACGATAAATTTATTTAGAACAGCCATTTTTTTTTTTAAAATCCCTATATGTATTATGAAACATAGTATATATAAAGCAAAAGGTACCATTTGTGAAAACAAAATAATATAAAAAGTAAAGTAAAAAATTATATATATACAAGGTAATTCGTTCCGCGTGTACAATCTTCCGGGAGAGGTAGGTTACTCAAAAACGAATCGGAATCAGATAGCAAAGTAGGGTCGGAAACGGCAATCAGTGTTGACATTTTAGCGGATTTTTATAAAGAAATTTCGAATTCATACCATAAATTCCGAATAACAATTTTTGCTTTTTTAATGACTGACATTCTGTGATTAATTAAAGCGGAAATAATTATTCGGAATTTCTGTTATGAATTCGGATCTTCGGAATAAGAAAAATTTGTTAAATTGGCAACATTGATTGCCGTTTCCGACCCGGCATTGCATCTTCATTCCGATTCGTCTTTGAATAATGTATTCCTCCCAGAAGTTTGTACACGTGGTAGCGAATCACCCTTTATTTATAATAGATACAAGCAAAGTGGTTACAATAGGTCGATTTTTAAAGTAATCAATCTATAAACTATTTTAATCGCAATCCTGCACTGTTTACAATTGAAGATAATTAAACACTGATACCTATTAAATAAGTGGATTTTGTAAAATAAAAAAAAAAATTAAAAAAAATGCAATTTAACAAATTACAACGACCATTTGGAAAATGATTTTTTCAAAGACTAAAATTTAAGACATAAAAAATAGCACGGAGTTGATCATACATTACGTACGCCATGAATTAAACATTAATAGTGTTATTACACGTAAAAATTGCAAGCGACAGAAATCACCTGCGACTCGTACGTATTATCCACCTGAAACTTACGTATTATCCAAGCATTTCATTGGCTGTTCGGGAAAAGTCTTTTCCATCGTCAGATTTCCGGAAATCTGACGGCCAATTTTAAATGAAATTTATATCTTAAACTTCTAAACATCCCATAATATTACTTTTTATATCGTCGTATAGAGAAAAAAATGTACTTTTAAATGCAATTTGTTTGAAAACTGTATCTCAATTTGTTTCTGAGTTATTAATTTTTTTTGTAGTTTTTATTACTTTTTTGTCATAGTGGCAACACTCTGTTGAAAGTAAAGGGAAATACAGATTACTGTATAGACCAATCAGAAAACGAATAAAATAATGATTAAACCAATAAAAACCTTCAGATATGCTTTTGGTTTCCTACCCTGACGAGGACAATAACCATTTTTCCAAATGGTTAAAAACTGATTCAATATCCATTTACGCAGTCATCTTTTACCAAAGCAACGCAGTAAAAATGACATTCCATAGAACGTCAGTATTATTTCGAAAAGAATGCAAAGAGTATTTTGTCACAAAAATTAAGTTTTAAAGTTAACGGAAATGAAGTGCAATTATTTATTCTGTCGAGATAAGTTTAATAATTACGATTAAGAACAATTTAATACCTAAATAATGAGTGATATATATATATATATATATATATATATGACGTACCTGATCAATTGTATAAATTACATATTATTCTGAATTTATAATTTTACATTATTTATGGTTATTACATTATTACATTATTTATGTGAGGTATATACCACCTCTCTTTGTTTTTCTAAAGTTTCATTAAGTGCTATTTTCTTCACCTCACTTTTTTGTGCAAACGAATGATAAGGGATTTGGGATGTATGCACTATTCTTAAAAATAATACTATTGTAGATGATAAAATACCTCTTAAGAAACGCATTTTTAAAAATATAAATATCTTAGCTTTCTTTTCAAGAACATGAAAAAATAAAAAATATATCGGGCAGGAAATTTTTGCGTAGTAGTGACACCAGCAAATCGTAGTAAAATTTGCCCGAGGAAGATTATATTAAATTTATCACGCTCTCGAGCCTATCGTTAATGTTTTTAAATTAAAAATAATAATTAAAAAAACTTCGTAAATTCTATTTCACCCTTACCCCTTATTGAAGCGTTCCACAAATAGGGCAGCTGTATTAAACCTCTCTAAATTAAAAAAATCTCTACCAGCTCGGCCTACAGGCGGGGGTAGATTTCGAATTTAAGTACTAATTTCACCAACAAAACTAAATCAGGATTAGAGATAAACCCAGTTTAACAATTTTATCTGGCCGCTTTTGACGTGTTTTTAATTTCATTTTTCTGTCAGAGCTGTTTTTATCAGAAGCATGCTAATACGATAATTTTTTCTTCAACCCTTATTTTTGTTTAATTTGTTTTTGCTGTAAGAGTTGGTCCTATCAAAAACTTGTCCATATAAAAGTTGTAGATAACATTAAAAAATTATAATAAATTTAAGCGGATTCTTGTGAATTGACGAAGTTATGAATTTTTTCTTCTTCAACCCCCCCCCCCCTTTTTTTTTTGTTTTTAATTTTTTTTCAGCAAGAGTTGGTCCTATCAAAAACTTGTCAATATGTAAAAGTTGTAGATAGTATTAAGAAGATTTATAATAAGTTTAAGTGAATTTGATATCTTGAGAATTGACGAATTTATCAATTTTTTTCTCACTAAAACTGTTTTTTTCGCCCCTTGAATCCATTTTTAATTTTATCAAAAATCTGTAATACATAAATTTTTGGCCCTTTTCCTAGAAATAATAATAACTTCAAACTGATTTGATATGTTATTATAACTAAGAAGTTATATATATATATATATATATATATATATATATATATATATATATATATATATATACACTGCAAATAGAAGCGTCTTAAATTTAGACACATATGTGACTGAAAAAGAATTTTAGACACTTAAGTGTCTTAATCTGAAAATTAAGACACTATAGATGTCTTAATTTAAGATACATAAGCGTCTTACTATGACCATGGTGTAAACGAACTGAGAATAATGTCTAAAATATCCGCAAACGTCTTATTTTAAGACACTTCATTGCTTTAAACGTGTCTTAATTTAAGACGTTTTGATTCTTCCGACGCAATAACCACCAGGGGGCACTAGCACTCCCAGTTGCGCATGCGTTTTAGATGTCTTCGTTCGAAGTGGTATACGTTGTAATTCAAACAAAGTTTGTTTTTATGTACGCGTGTATTTTAATTCGTTTTTTGCGAAATGTGAAGTACTGTGATTTTAATTCGTATTAACTTGGATTATTTATTTATTGAATACATACATCTGACGTGTGTGCTCGACATCAAATGTCTCTTAGAAGCTGTCGTCGATACAAGGGCGGGATAGACACAGAACAGAAGTAGACGACGGTTGAAGATTACACCCGGAAATTCTACAAAGCGTGTGCAATGGGCTTAGTGTTAACTCGTATCAATTTATATCAATAATATTGTGTTATTCATCTTCGTCCTGTCGAAGCTGGCAAAAAAAAAAAGAAACTTTTGTCTGGCGGGTCCTGTTTTTAGGATGAAACATCTCATTCTTTAAATATGGCTAGTCGGATGTATTATGGGATTACCTTTTAAACTGATGAAAGTCTTTCTCCCTCACTGTGGTTGTGGTAGTTTTTAAAATTTCAAATCGAGGAATATTTCTTACCTCTTGCAGCAACTCAAGTAAGTTTCTTTATAGTAGTAAAATTAGTGTATTTTATGATTTTATTTATTGTACTAAACAAAATCCTGCATGAAATTTAATTAGTTTTGAATCTGTTCGCAAGAAACCCCACTAATTCTAGAAGTATATATTTTTAAACTTATGACGTTCTTTTTTATTACGAATTATATATTCAATGTCAGTTCTTAGTTTCAATGTATAATTTTTATCTCGCAGTAAATGACGGCCACAAGGAAGTAAAGAAAAAAAAAACTTTGAAAGATGACCTAATGCTTTCTTACTTCCTGGCATAAAACCGCAGATTAAAAAAAGATAAATAAAGTAAATGAGACTGGTCTATTATATGAAGCTGCCTGTAAAAATATACATATGTATTTGATTTGTAATCAACTCTAATACTGATTTTTTTATTATTTTTAATAAAAAAGTAATTTGAAATTTATAATGGGAAAAAGTAAAAACCTCTAACTAGATTTCGTATTTAAAATTGTGGTAACTTTATTTATATGCACTTATACGAAAAATACAAAAATGACAGATGTTACTGTATATATTTAAGACGAAAGAAGTTTGGAAATCATAAGTTATTTTTTCCTCATGTTTTTAATATAGAATATGTACTTATTTGTTTTTATTGATAGTTGAATAGCTTTTGTGAGTACCCTCTGATCTACATAAAAACTTGCCCATGTGGAAATATAAATTTTTTAAAAACATAATTTTTAAATAAGTATTTTCATTTTTTTTGGGGGGGGAGGGGGGGGATTTTGCATGAATTTTTGTAAAGCTGATATCTTAAATCTTGCACTGATTATAATGAAAGTTTTGAACTTTTAGAGTAGGACAAGTTTAAAAACGCAAATATATTTAACAAAATAACAAAGTCATTTTTTCCCCAATGTTATTAAAGTAGAATATTTATTTATTTATTTTCATTATTCATAGTTAAATGGCTGTTGTGATTATCAAGTGATGTATATGTAAAATTGCCTATGTGGAAATATATTTTTTTATATTTTCATTTTTTTTTGGGGGGGGGGGGGGGATTTTTGCAATTTTCGTACATCTGATATTTTAAATCTTTTTCCACATTCAACCGAGTATAATAAATATTTTGAACTTTTAGAGTAGGACAAGATTATAAAATATATATATATATTTATCTATGTACCTTAAAAGCCTTAATAGCGAACACTTCGGGACCGCGGAATTTGTCCGATAATTGGAGATATCTACTTTTTTGAGGGAAAAATATACAAATATGTATGTCTGCTGATTAAAAAAGTATTCGTTAAATAGAGGTGTTCGCTATTCGAGAATGTCCATTAACCTCCACAATGGATACTCCCGAATACCGGACATCTCAATTTAGACAACTATAATGCAGGGTTGCGTTTTTTGCAAAAGTACTTCTTGATTAAAGGAAGGGCAAACTGGGAAGTGCCCCGTCCCCCTATGACTGTAGTGCCCCCAAATTTGATGTGCAATATTTGTAAAGCTTATATTTTAAATCTGTTTCGAAATTGTACTGATTATAATCAATATTTTGAACTTTTAAAGTAAAATAAGGTTAAAAACAAAATAAATTTTAAAAAATCTAATATTTAGATAAATATTTTTTGTTTTTTAATCTTGTTCTACTCCTGAAATTCAAGATATTGATTATAATCAGTACAATGTCGTAAAAGATTTAAATTATCAACGTAACGAAAATTGTATACCAAAACTGAGAGCACCAAAAAAATCAGGCTGTATTGGGGAGGGGGGGGGGGAGGGGCAGGACCACAGCCAAATATTTTTCCAGGATTCAACGTGGTCAAACATGGCTACGTATGATGCTTACAAAAAAAAATGGATGCGATTCAGACGTTTGAAGTGTCTGAAATTCAGACGCAAAAAGTGTCTGAAAAAATTCAGACATTTTAAAATGTCTGAAAATTGAACACTCCATTTCAGACACTTAAGAGTCTGAATTTCAGACATTTTAATTTAGAGTGTATATATTGGTTTTCACAAACCCCCTCCCTATTTCCACACCCTTGGTCCGATTTTGCCCATTAATGAACTTGACCGAGATTTTCTGCCTCTTGATTTTATGTATCAAATTGGAAGAGATTTCTGCAGAATTATGGAAGTTATCGTGTCCATAAAAAAGTGTTATATATATACCGAGTGATTCTAAATTGTTTTTACAAAATAAGAGGGGTGATAGTACCCATCCAGAAGAGCAATAATTACCACAGAACATGGGGTCGCAAATCACTTATTGTGTCACAAATACAGGGTGTTTCAATCTAGCTGAAGTCGGCTTGTGGGTAATAATTTTGCGAAAAATAAAAATATTGCAATAAAAATGTAACAATATGTACATTGTTTTGTATGAAATGTGATAACATCACAAACAGTTCTGGAAAAACAGAGTGCTCACGCAATCGATGATGCCGTATGTACTGATCACCACAGTGCTAAATGTGGAGCGCCAAGTTCATACTGTTGACGCGTATAATGGAAAATTTTATCACCTTTTTTTTTGTGTTATCATATTTACAACAAAAATGAGCATATCAATTAAAAGTTTCATTATAATATACTTCAGTTTTCTGAAAGTGATCACCCGTCAAACAAAGTTGGATT
This sequence comes from Maratus speciosus, assembly GCA_963932465.1. Classification (NCBI taxonomy): domain Eukaryota; kingdom Metazoa; phylum Arthropoda; class Arachnida; order Araneae; family Salticidae; genus Maratus; species Maratus speciosus. The sequence goes on along the minus strand of OZ010796.1, from coordinate 522,240,412 downwards.
AGGGTAGAACACACTGTATTTGTGACTAAATGGGTGGTTTACGACTCTATGTTCCATGGTAATTATTGCTCGTCTGGATGGGTACTATCACCCCTCTTATTTTGAAAAAAACAATTTAGAATCACCCTGTATAGATAGATAGATAGATAGATAAAGTTTTGAACCGGGGGTGGTTTTGGCTTCTAGGGGTGATGATCGGCGTAGATCGGCCAAACATTTTCAGAAATTCCAACATAAGGAAGAATGTAATAGGTATAGTATTTCTTACGAAATCTACCTAATATTGGAAGTAACTTAAAAAACTTCTTCATAACAATTGCGAAACAAACCTAAGTTTAATACGTATTTTGATTTTAAAGTCGTTTCAATAGACCCAAAAGATTAGTGTCATTTTTATTTTTAAAAGTCGTAATTTAGCTCTCCTATTTATAGGACGATGGTAAAATATGGGTTAATCCCGCACTGTTTACAAATGTAAAGCGTCAACACTCATACCTATTGAAGTGTATTCTATTTGTTTTCAGAAAATGGATTCACTCACTATCTGTTGATACCCATTCATACATTTACCCTAAGGCAAAGCAATGCAGTGAAAACGACGTTCCATATAACTTGGAAGATTTCGACCGCATTATTTTGAAAGGAATGCATTATAAATGAATATTTTGTTGTAAAACCTAAACTTAAAAATAATAAAAATGGTGCAATTACCTGTTAAAAATATTTAAGGGAAAACAAGACTGGGTGTTATCCTATGAAAAATATGCCAGCTTTAAGACCCGTTTCCTCAGAAACTACCCGACCGACTTTGGGGAAATTTAAAATCCATATTCATTGGATGATGATTGAGATTTATGGAACACAGTTTTTTTTTCTTCGACTAAAACTTTTTATTTTAGAGCGATGTCAATTTTTCAGAATTTTTCCATTTTTCAGAAATTTTTTTAAACTAATTAAAGTTTTTAAAAACTGTTTGCCATATATGATCTTATATTTATGCTCTACCACAAAAAAGTATTCAAAATAACTCGGGTACTTTATGGGATAATGGGATTTTTACCTGAAAAGTGCGATTTTTCAGGAGAGACAAAAAGGCACTTCTAACTTGTGCAAAGTTCTTGCACAATTTTATCAAACACATGAATTAAAGTATATATAAACACATTGGAAAAAATTTAGTTTTCATATAATAAATGCGGTAATGTTTTAACCCTTATCGGTTCTATGTCACTTCTCACATGACTTCTGGACCAGAATCGGTTACACGAATTTTAGTCAGTTAGCACAACTCTTTTTTTTTTTTTTTAAATAAGAAATATCTTTACTTGTACTTCGACAAAATGTGGATACTACAAAATTTATTTCAAAAATATAATGGTGCGAGAAGAATTAAAAAATAGAAATAAGCATAAAATGTTAACGTAAAATTAACACTGGAACTACCGGAAATTTGAGTCAAGATTTATAAAGATATTTCACACCAGAATTTTGATTTAAAACAGTTTAAATATATTATTTAACTTTTTTCTTCTTTATATCTTTTAAACTTATTTCCTAATCAAATTCCTGGCTTGAACCGAAACATATTCATATGGTAGCCGTCAAAATGACGGTTCATGGTAGTTCTAGTGTTAATGTGAATTGGCGTGGCGTTCGAGTCGGTGTATTCCTTTGAATTTTTACGATTATTTCTAATGGTCACACACACACACACAAAAAAGGGCATACCAATGGATTCAGGAAGGTTCAAGGAACTTTTTAAGCCAATAACACAAAAATAAATTTTTTCCAAAAAAATTCACTCCTGTCTCCCCTTAACCCCTTGAAGGGCGGTGGGATATAATAATATCCCAACTGAGTTTAATTAAGATTTGCATCAGAAAATTTTAATGAAGTTTTACTCTTACAGCTTTTGGGGGAAAGAGTTAAAAAATTGCTTTTCCTTATTTTGAAATAAAAAAATTCTAAATCTCCGGTGGGAATTCAGCATTACATAAACGCAATTTCTTGCTCCTTAAAGGGTTAATGATTAAGAGGTAATGAACATGTCGACGGGTATAGAATCAGTGACCTAACATATGACATACCAAACGAACGCTATAAATTACAGTTTACACTTAAATTATATTTTAATTTTTTTATGGATGAATGTATTGTTAAATAACAGCGTATCCTTCACGAATTTTTGTTGTACGAAGGGATGATAAAGGATTTAAAACACATGTATGTTTTTTTTTTTCAAAAAGAAAACAATTGTTGGTAGAGACCAACCTTACAAAATTTGGGGGCCGAGGAACATCATACATTTTGATGCACGCACTCAAATTTACTTACGTGCCATCATATAGTACAGTATGTATTTAAACCTGGCTATTTGTAACATGTCAACATTTGTACGTAGTCTGGATGATTACTAAGTATCAACGATAGTTTTAAAATTTATCAAATCCATCCAATTATCAAGTAAACATTGTATCACAATCCAATAACTGCATTTAAAAAATTAGCTAAATCTAGTTGGAGGAATACGAAATTTTGAGGCTTAAGGCGTAAGCTAAGGTGAAAACAAGGTTTTGATTGTGGGTAATTAAATACTGTTTAAAAACACATTTATATTTTCAGTATAATTGTCTCTTCTTTTTCTGCAAAACAGAAAAAAAAAAATGAAAATTTTATACGAGATTTTTTTGCGGAGTAGTTACATCAGCAAATCATTATAAAATTTCTTGAATTTCTTGAATTTCTAGAATTTTTTGAAACGGTACTAAATGTGAAGAATCATTGATCAAACATATGGCATACCAGATCAGTTATACAAATTGCAGATTAGACGACAATTATAATTTCATATTATTTGTGGATCAAAAGTTTTGTTAAAAGTAATATTCCCTTCACCGCACTTGCTGTGTAAAGGGTTGATATCGGATTCAGAATACACCTTTTTTCCAAAAAGAATATTATTGTATTCATAAAAGGCTGCTTATAAAACATATTATTTTTTTCAGTATAATTATCCCATCTTTCCCTTACGAGAACAGGAAAAAAATCTGAATTTTATAGGACAAGAATTTCCTGCGTAGTAGTTACATCAGCAAATCACCGTAAAATTTCACTGAATAAGATGATACTAAATGCATCACGTCATCGAGCGTATGATTAATGTCTTTTACAACAATTTAAAAAACTCCGCGGATTCTATTTCAATCGTAATCCCGTACTGTTTACAATTGAAGAGCATCGTACACTGATACCTATTGAAGTGAATTCTCTTTCCCTCCCTGCTCTTTTCCGATGCACCAAGGCTTGAAAGAGAAGAGTCACAATCTAGAGTGCCGAGATGTGGATGCGTAATTTTGAAGCGCTTGTGCTCCAGGGATGAATAGTGCTTGTGCCAGGTGCTCAAGATGGCGGAGTAGCAGGGCAGTCAAAACATGATGGATGGCGAACAAATGGGCGGAGACAATGTTTTGGGGAAGTGATGAGGCGAACTTTTTAATTTGACATCTTGTCAGACTTTTTGGGGGATCACCATTTCTTCAGCTTCAGCTGATATTTTGTCGCATTCAACCACCCACCAGTTTTGCGGAAAGTTGGGAAAGGCCAGGGGTTCCAAAAGCGTGGGTTGTGAGCTGACATAAGTTGAGTGGTTGAAAACTTTAATATCTAACAGAGAAAAACTACATGCGTAGTAAAATTTTAATTATTTGGCTTAGTGACCAAAATCTTCATATTATGCCATAGTGGTAAATAGACGGTATTTGGGGCGTTATTTGGTGACTCCCCGGAAAAATTTAAACTGTCCATTTAACTTTTATTACACGAAAAGTATACCCTATAAACATGTTACGTTTAAGTAGGTCATTAATCATTTTAAATTTAAAAAAAATTATAAGAAAAAGTTTATCTTTTCTTGCATTAAGGCTGCTAGTCACTCAACTTCCGCATTCTCATCACTAATGTTAAGTCTATAGGCGTTTGATGCATTTGTATATTTTAAATATCTCCTAGGAAAATTAATATTTTTAACTCCTTTTTTCTGTGTACACTTCTTAAAAGATGTCTCCTTTTGTCTTAGTTTTCAAAATATTTCTAAAATATATGCTTAATCTTATATGAAATGTTAAAATCTTACTCACAGTTCGTCATCTTTTAACAGATAAAATATTAAATTAAGCATAGATTTCAGAAATATTTTGAGAACAAAAAAAGTGATATCCTTTAAGAAGAGTATACAGAAAAAAGGAGTTAAAAACATTAATTTTCCGAGGAGATATTTTAACACTAGAACTATCGGAAATTTGAGTCAAGTTTTATAGAAATATTTCACACCAGAATTTTGATTTAAAACAGTTTAACTTTATTACTTAACGTTTTTCTTCATTGTATTTTTTAAACGTATTTCATAATCAAATTTCTGGTTTGAACCGAAATACATTCATATGGCAGCCGTCAAAATGACCGCTCACGGTAGTTCTAGTGTTAAATATACGAGTGCATTCTACAGCCATAGACTTAACATTAGTGAGGGAATACGGAAGCTGAGTGACTAACAGCCTTAAAAACATCAAGGAAGTGAGCCAGAGGTGTTGCAAATTTGTATATAAACTTTAACTTGACCTAAATATGAGATGGAGAGTAAAATGGACATTAAAACACGAAGTCTGCATAAGTGTACCAGTTTATTTATAAACAGTACTTAGAGAAACAAAATGTAATATATTCAACGAAATTCTTACCAGATATTCAACCTTAGTTACTGGCACTACACCACTATCGAAGTTCTTTAGGACAACAGACATGTCCTTTTCACAAAAAAGTTAAAACTTGTAACATATAGCCAAAATTACCATTTGCTACTAGGATTCTCATCATTTAATTGGAGACCGAACTTCAGCAAGATGTATTTACTCGCTAATTTTGAATGCCAAGGGAGATGGTAGTCAACTTTGAAGTGACAAAAATGTGGGGTGTTAATAATATTGGTTAATAATTATTGAAATGATTGGATGAAAAAATTTAATTATGCATTTAATTTTGTAATTATGATAATTATTACGCAGTATTAAAAATAAAATATTTAAGCAGTTGTCAAAAAAATTAAGTAAATGGGGAAGGGATCCAGAGAATGTAGTATAAATTAGAAATGAGTTCGGGCTCTCTTTTTTTGGCGCCCGAGCCCGACGATTTCAAATCTGATCTTGCCCAAGCCCAAAATATTTTGTGTCATCAAAACCCGGGCCCTATACCAAAATACGTCGTAGAAAATTTTTAATAACGTTTTAAATTGTTTCAGTATTAATTATCTTATTTAAAAACCTCCTCTTGCATAGAAATGAGTATTAATCCTAAATACTCCCTCTTGGCACCGTTTCGTGAATTACATATACCGGAAAATGTTTTTAAAATAGCAAGTTTGTTATTTATACCCAAGCACTGGCAGAAGTCTGCAAAAGTCATAATTCCTATTCTTTTAAAATTTCATTGCACAACTATCGCAGAAAGACATGAAATCTATTTTCTAGTAATTCTAGAAAAGGATTTCAAACAGAAAACGAGGACAGACAAAAAGTATCCCACGGCTTCTTTATGTTACTAACAGTGATCGTACAAAGGCTTCAGAACCAGATTCAATTACCTTTCAAAGTGATTTTTAAAGGATTGTGAAACACTTTAAGCAACTTTAATACATAATTGTTTCTCAAATAGTAAGCTTTTTTTCTTTCCTTTTCAATTTGTGAAGAAATAAAATTTTTCCTTTGAGTGCAATCCCAAAGACTAGCATAAAAATCAAGCCCAAACCTATATAGTTTCTAATATAGGAGAGACTAGGGAGGGTTGACCATACGAGAGGGTTGACCATACGGGAGGTTTGACCCACACATGAGTTTTCATATTTAAAATAATTTCAGAGTTTTATCAATAAGTGTCAACTAAAGCTACTGGAATCCTCAAACAACGGCCTCTGTTTCATACAGATAATCGAGATAGGTGTAGAAAAAAATCAATTTTGAGACGCTTTCAACCTAAAAGTTGTGTTTTTTAGAAATAATTTGTAAGCTTTTCCAAGATAAAATATGTTATAGAAATTTAAGTAAGTAGGTTTTAAGTAATGCAGAAATATCGAGCTTTCATTAAAGGCACAAAGATTATACAGTACGTTTGGCTTAAGATAACAATGTGCTATTCTTTAGAAAAGGGCTATGTGGGGAGGCTTGACCCAGTCAATGTGAGGGAGGGTTGACCAGATGTTCAAGGTTCCATTAACACATTCACGATGGGAAACGAGAATTCTCGTTTTCATTCAAAAAACCTCATTCACTAAGGGCGTGGCCTCTTACCTTACAGAAAATGCATTTATATCATGTTGTCTTTTTTTTTAGGTTTTAGTACATTTTATATTAAATTCGTACATTGAAAGATATTTACCGATGCATAAATATGGAAACCTATCTAGAACACCAATTTACAAAAGATTTTCAGAACCGAGAGGAGCTTCTACTGTTTTAAAATTGAAATTTGATAAAAATTGCCCTTCGGCATTGCGTTAATTAAGGGATTTTGGAAATCTTTTTATTGGACATAATGAAAGATTAATGGTTATATATAAAAATGAATGTAAAGGGCATAGCCGGATAAGCATTGGAAACATGCCTTTCAATAAAATTTCCTGATTTTTTTCCCAGATGTGGCTACATATCTGACAATATATTTCCCCTATTATCACCCTATAAATATTGATATTTAACCCTCCGTCTACCAGACGGGTCCATTGGACCCGACAGGTACATACAAAATATTCATTCAAACCAGAAATTTCTTTAAAATAAACTAAGTATATAAACCAGACAAAAATAAGGTAAATAAATAAGTTAAATAGTTTTAAATAAAAATTCTGGTGTAGAACGTTTTATTAAAACTTGAATAAAATTCCCGGTAGATCTAGGGTTAATGAGATAAAAAAAAATTAAAATAAAAAAAAACTGATTTTCTCAAAAACTGCTACACGGAATTTCATGCCATTAATTGAGGATATATAGATACCAAAGATGCATAACTGGTAATTTTTGTATAATTTTCTGTTTATAAAAACTGTGTGAAATAGCGAAATAAAAATTAAAAAAAAATAAAAATCATATCTTATCCGAAAATTACCATTTTCTTGTAAAAAATTCCCCATATGTGCCCGTATATTCTGTATAAATGCCAAAAGTTTGCGTTGGGTACTACATATAAATATTTACAAAAATGTATAGTAAAATTATTGAAATTCATTTTAAGGCGTTATTTGGGGCGGAGCTACTCAACTTCGACATCCGAAGAATTTTTGGAACAAAGCCAGCAGACAATATGCCAACTGATGTATTTTAGACTCCATTAAGCATATAAGCATTTTTTTTCAACTTCATGTTCATTTTGATATCGACAGCTTTCAGAATGTTGCTCACGTGTTCATTAAAATTTAAAATACAGCAATTCTGTAACTGTTTATTCCAAAAATTCTTTGGATGTCGAAGTTGAGTATCTCTGCCCCAAATAATGCCTTAAAATGAATTTCAATAATTTTAATATGCATTTTTGTAAATATTTATATGTAGTACCCAACGCAAACTTTCGACATTTATATAGAATATACGGGCACATATGGGGAATTTTTTACAAGAAAATGGTGATTTTCGGATAACCATAAGATATGATTTTTATTTTTTAAAATTTTTATTTCGTTGTTTCACACAGTTTTTATAAACAGAAGATTATACAAAAATTACCAGTTATGCATCTTTGGTATCTATATATCCTCAGTTAATGGCATGAAATTCCGTGCAGCAGTTTTTGAGAAAATCCGTTTTTTAAAAAATCGAAAAAACATTTTTATCTCATTAAATATCAATATTTATAGGGTGATAATAGGGGAAATATATTGTCAGATATGTAGCCACATCTGGGAAAAAAAATCAGGAAATTTGATAGAAAGGCACGTTTCCAATGCTTATCCGGCTATTCCCTTTATTCTGCTTAAACTACAGTAAAATGGGGTGATGCAGTGATGGAACAGTGTAGCAGCAGAGAATCAATTGACACCGCTAAAATTTAGTAGTATTCTTCGTCTTATTTCAGGATAGAATTTCTGAGATTTTTCAAGGCGAAGAATACTAATAAAATTTAGTGGTGACAACAGACAAACTGATGCGCCACCGTTCCATCACTGTGTGATGGAAAAGAAAACGTTTAAAACTGATTAAAGAAAGATATGAAAAATTGCTGTAGTATATACTGCACGAAAAAAAATTAAGGAAATATAAATGGGAAATTTGATAGGAACTTTTTCCCATTTAAATATTACTTACAATAGGTAAACAGAATAGGTAGGCAACAGTGGAAAAGACTATAAAGGAATAGAAAGTATGAAAGCAGCTACCTTAAGAGGTTACTTCAGTCAGGCGAAAAGACCCGTTCGCTAATGCTAATCCTATGGAAGAAGTTTATAAAGATATCTCGGTTTCATTTCAATACTTTTAAATGATTTCTTTTGCATTGGATAGCTGAGATCGATCTGTATGCAGGCCGTTTTTTACTTTTTCGATTTTCATTACAGATTTTTTTTTTATGAGGATGTTTTCACTTTCGAAACCGGTTCCGAAAATGAAAGTGCCCCCATAAAAAATATCTGTAAACAAAATCGAAAAAATAAAAAACAACCTTTGTACAGATCGATCTCAGCTGTCTGATGCAAAAAAATCATTTAAAAGTATTGAAATGCAACCGAGATATCTTTATAAATTTCTACCATAGCATTAGCATTAGCGAACGGGTCTTTTCGCCTGACTGAAGTACCCTCTTAACCGTTTCAGGGGAAGTGGTGTGTTTATGAAACCACTTAATTTTAATTCCCAAATGCCACGGTGGCACTAGTATTTTGCCAAAATCTTTTCCACTTAATATACATGTGAAATATAGTATTTTACATATTTCCAAATAAATTTGTTGGTATATTCCGGTGCCGGTCATTTATTTCACCATTTTAGTATTGAAAGTACTTTGCCCCTGAAATGGTTAAAAGATGTTAATGATAAGTTAAGTACTCATTCAGCAACAAAAAAATATAGCATTGATCGAAAAACTTTAGGAAGGTATGTATAGACAAATTTCTACGTGATAAATAGAGTGAGATGAAGCCAAAAACTAGAGTTGTTAGGTCGAATGTCACAAAACGTAGGGCAAGGAGACAAAAAACAGCGGGAGTGTGGCTACAAAATTCGGGCATAATAATGCATGAAACTTATGAAAACGGAACCCGTCTCTAGCGGAATACTGTCTGAAATGTTAAAATTTCATTTTCTCTGCTGTACCATTATACCTGCTCAGACAAAATCCTGTGTAAAACAAAATTTTTCCCCTCTGACTTGCGATTCAGTCTAAATAGGTTTGTTTAAGCATCATAATTACAAAAATATTTTTTATAATAATTAAAGCATGTAGCATAAAGTTATCTTGCTTTTTTTAAACTGATTTTATTTCTCTTCACAAATATTTCAATATAGAACAAAGTGGGTCAAGCCTCCCATACAGTGGGTCAACCCTCCCATATGTGGGGAGCCTTGACCCATTATTTCCTCATGATTAAAATCTGTCATTTTCAAATTTCTTATATATTACACTTATGTAGCAATTTTATTTTGATAGCTGATTGTATAACGAATATAATGATATATAAAACTTTATTCTACGGTCAATATTTAAAAAATAAAAAATCATTTTGTAAAAAGTGGGTCAACCCTCCCTAGTCTCTTCTATATGATAGAATTTAACCAATATACATGTATGTAATATGTAATATAACATGTATGTAACATGTAACATGCAACATGTATGTAATATGTAATATATAATATCCATCTACTTGATTTTTCATCTGTGATTTTTTATAATTCATTTCATATTATTCCATTATTTAACTAGTATTTTGTTTCTTTTGTTTATAAATGGTGATTTCAAATTTTTGGTCAGTTTCACCTGTTTAAAACAAGTGGGCAAGTGTGATCATAGATCGCACAAAGAGTTTCGTTTAATATTCCTTTCGAAACGTCCAGTACATTTATCGCCATGGAACACCTTCTAAATTTTGGCAAACCCTTCCTAAACTATTGTAAAGCTTCAAACAGATTCGCCTTGTTATATTTCCTAATTTTGTTCGTGCCCCCCTAGGGGGGCGAAGTGGAGTAATGGTCGCCTTGATTTTTGACGCGGCCTGATGTTTAAAATTTTTGTTATGTTTTATAAGCTATATTAAAGTTTCAGACAGATCGTCCAGCTGTATTTCCTAATTTTGCCCCTAATTTTTCCTAAATCGCGCCCCTCCCTCACTCCCTCTCGAAATGCGACACGCCATTCTTCTTTATACTTTTTAATCATGTGTTATAAAGTATCTTAAAGTTTAAAACAGATCCCATTGTTAGATTTCCTACTTTAAATGAAATCGCGGTCTGTTAGTTCCACATTCCATCACCAGGGAGCGCACTCTATTCTTAACAAAAGCGTATCTGAACGGAACTCCTTTACACAACCTATCAGTAGATATGTTACTCGAGGGGGTGGCGGTCTTCAGCAAGAATTTAAGATGTTTGTTGAAATTACTATTCGGAAATAGTGGTAATTTAACTTTTGACCTATTTATATTTAATAAGTAGCATGTATCTGAGGACTCCGTCAAAAAAAAAAAAAAAAAAAAAAAAAAAAAAAAAAAAAAACCCGCACCTGAAACGGTATGAAACAAAAAGGTAAAAAAAAAAAGAAATATTTTGCCCCTCCCCCTCTCTACACCTGCCCGAAATTTCATGCGCCATTTTTTATAAACTTTTTCTTGTGTGTTATAAACTATCTTAAAGTTTAGATCGCTTTGTTAGATTTCCTATTTTAAATGAAATCGCGGTCTGTTAGTTTCACATTCTACCACGAGGCAGCGCACTCTATTCTGAACAAAACTGTATCTGAACGTAACTCCGTTAAACAACCTATCAGGAGATATGGTAGTCGAGGGTGTGGCGGTCTTAACCAAGAATTTAAGATAGAAATTACTATTCGAAAATAGTGGTATGAATACTTGTAAACTTTCTGATAATGAATAACTTATAGTTGTCTAATAGCGCTGTTCAAAAACCCCACGCAAATTGTTAGATTTCCTAATTTAAATTATTTCGTGATTAAAAAAGCACATGCCTCCATTTTAATCTACGCATTTGTTAGAAATGAAACCGATTAATTAAATAATAATTAATATCTCAGCTTGTAATTAAGCTAGGAGTTTGAACTGGGTATGTATCAAATCGGCAAACAATTGCGCATCCGGATGCCAGAAAATTGAATCAAAAAATTTAATATTTAAAAAAGTTTAAATTTCGTATTAAAATATTCTATTACGGAAAAACGCAAGCGCCGTCATGTCTGACACCTGCTTCGCGCGAAAATGAAATCTCTTTTCCTTGTCTTCCCAAATAAATAAATTGATTTTTTTGCGATCGATTTTTAGTGGATATTTTCACTTACACACATCGCAGAAACAATATGAACTTTATACCAAAATAAAGTAGATTTTTTTCCGCGTCTGTATATATCTTTTACAAATTTCTCGGATCAATACTTTCTGAGATGGGATTTCGAATTAAAATGTCCACTTCATTTTTCGGCTTAATTTCCTCCGTGGTAACCATGCATCCGCTGATTTTACTGGCAAAGCTAAGGAGAAACTCCGACGATTTGGAGAAGGTGCGTTTGTACCTGCGTTAAAAAGGTTAATTGGTTAATTTTAGAAGTTAATTAGCCCGTAATTCGGTTAATTACCGACTTTTTCAAAATTTTATGATTTGTCGTTTGATGTGAGGTATTCAGCTATAATTACCCAACATTTCAAGTCTCCAACATGTATAGTTTCTGAGAACGGGCTCTGTGACGGACAGACGGACAGACAGACAGACAAAGGGGTGAGACGAATAGGGTTTTGTCAGATGAACGAAACCCTAAAAGGTTTATAGATATATACATATATTTATATACATACATACCGTGTGTTTCAAAAGTTCGATTCGAAAGTAAAACGCGATAAAATAAGATCTATAACGCTGAAAGATGTGCTGTTTCCAGATAAATATTCAGCACGGTACGGGATTTTGTATGACACCAAACAAAAAATAGTTCAAAATCTCGACAATAGAGGGCGCTACTGCAGATAATTCCGTGAAATAATTCCATATTGCTCACACAATACAATATTTGGATACAAAAAGTGTACATGCAGTATTCTCTAATGTTTTTTCATCCAAATCTAACGTCGGATGGAATTATATGGAATTATTCCATGGAATTATCTGCAGTTGCGCCCTCTATTGTCTAGATTTTGAATAATTTTTTTGTTTGGTGTCATACAAAATCCCGTATCACGCTGAATATTTATCTGCAAATCGCATGTCAGCAAATGACTAAGGTGACGTTCAGTTCATTTGCATCAAAAAGAAAATCGTCTACAACAACACTGAGAACTGAGATTAAAGAAGTGCAAAGTTATGTGTACCTTGGACAGGAAATATCATCGGATAATAGTATCATGAATGAAATCAATGGAAGAATAAGAAATGGATGGAGTGCTTTAAGGAAGAACAATATTATTCTGAAGAGTAATATGCCTCTTTGTTTGAAAAGAAAGGTGTTTAACAAATGTGTTTTGCCTGTACTAAGTTATGGAGCAGAAACATGGACGTTAATAAAACGGATGGTACAAAGATTGCAAACAACACAGAGAAGTATGGAAAGATGTATGCTATGTATAACTAGAAGAGACAGAAAGAGAATAACCTGGATAAGAAATCAGACGAAAGTTTTTGACATCAGTGAAAGAATTAAACGGCTAAAATGGAAATGCGATGGGCATATTGCAAGAAGACAAGACAATAGATGGAGCACAAACACCCTACAGTGGTATCCCAGAGATGTAAAACGACCAAGAGGAAGACCTCAAGTAAGATGGAGTGATGAAATCAGAAAAGTGGCCGGTGTAATTGGATGACTAAAGCACTAGACAGGAGACATTGGAGAAATCTGCCGGAGGCCTACATCCAGCAGTGGATTGAAAACGGTTGTTGTTGTTGTTGTTGTTGTTGTTGTTGATGATGATATATTAAAGAAAATACTAAATTTCTGTATTAACTATAATACCATTATAGCAAAAGTTTTCTTCTAAAAAACTTGATTTGCGCAACATAGCATTTTAGGTCGCGTTTGACCATTAACGTATACTCGCCTGCAACATAGTTTGACCTTTTACTGAATAATCTGAGAAAGGACAGTGGAGAAAATTATCATTTTAATTTTACTGCTTTATTTTTGATCAAATCATTTTTCTTTTTTTTAAATACGCATAAATATTGCTGTTGGAAGAAACATTATTGTTATTCTTTGCTTTATCACAAAGAATTTAATTTCGATTATGCGTTAGTGTGTGAGGAAATGTGGTATAAAATCGCACAAACACACGAAAAGAACAATTTTCTTTTCTTTTACATTTTTAAGGCAATCGGTATCTAAAAATTTCAAAATTTGACAAAAAAATATCTATTTCGAGATTTTGTTTATTAAAATTGTTCATAAATCCGAAATTACATTGCAGTAAAATTCAAATTATCGCGCTTGCTTGTCGTAAAAGGTGTCGCTAGCGAGCTCCCATGGCCGGGTACCAGGTTAAACGGCCCAGGTAAGCCAGAGACCTAAATTATGCTTTTTCTGTTCCGTGAAGGTTTACTGACCATTTTAAACTAAACTGCAGCGATGACCACCTCGGGAACTCAGCTTTTGCTTTAGAGTGTTAGTGCAATCCCGAGGGGTAGACCACATCCACTCCTCCCAACTCTCAACCAGAGTCTGAGAGCGAGAGTCGGGTCCCTGATCAAGCTGCTGAGATTTATTTCGGTTACTATGAGATTTACAATTACAATCACAATTGGTTACCCAATTTTTCTGGGCGAACCGAAGATTTCACCTCGAAATATATGACTGTATGTAGTGATTACATGAGGATCATTTCACCTAATCTGATTGCATAATTGTTTACAATTTTCTTGGATATATATACGTCCCAGTACATTTAACACACAATATTTAACATGACAATTAGAAACACATTACAACACAATATCAAACACCTACTATTTACATGACTGTGTGTAGTGATTACATGTGGATCATTTGAATGTGATTGCATAATTATTTACATTTTTCATGGATTTACAGGGATTTCACAGTACATTAAACACACAATATTGAGCATCACAATTAGAAACACATTACAACACACCTACTATTTACAATTTGCGCATACAAGAGTTTGGAGAGATGCACAAGATAAAAATTCAAAAGTGATAGAAGTTTCTGGCACCCGCTAATAACCCGTTTCTCCCTCCATGCTACACCCTAGTGATGGAGTCGAACTAGAATGACTCTGGATTTGAAAAGATGTACTCGTTTGTTTCTATAAACCTCATGCATTGTATGATCTTGTTGAGTAGTTGTGGTTTCTCTTTTACATCCCGCCACCAACTTGCTAAATTCATACGTGTATGTTTTTTGAGATGATAATGCGATGTTAATGTACAGTATAATACATAGTGTAACGATGTTGACGGCAAGCCACAAATGCATAGTGGGGAGTCTCTTTTGTTAATTTTGTATAAGTGTTCCTGAAAGGGGCCGTGATTTGTTAAAAATATGTGTAAGTATCTGTTGTTTACGAAATAATTGTGGTCAACCAATGGCAAGAATTCCTTCGTATATCGGCCTGTGTCTGAATCCGTCCAGCGTTTTTGCCAATTTTTTAACAGATTCTGCTTTGTCTGTGATTTTAGTGAAGAAGCTGGATATGGTAAAAATGTATGTATTAGTGTTTCATTCGTTACTGCCGATTTTGCCAGTTGGTCAGCTGCCTCATTGCCCTCAACACCTGAATGTCCTTTTGTCCAATTGAAGTATATGTCTTTTACTGTTGTTTGTAATTGTTGAAGAATTTTTAGTATTAAATAGTTTGTATTGTCAAAATTGTTTAATGCTTTTAAACTTGATAGGCTATCTGTTATGATTAAGTATTGAGAATGTTTGTCCGACTCTATCCACTCTAATGCTGAAGAGATCGCGAAGAGTTCTGACTGGAAGACGGAGTTATCCCGGGACAGTTTCGCTCTCCAAGTATAGATTTGCTTGTTTTTTTCGTACACACAAAATGCCGAGGCTGTGCCTTCGGACATTTTGGAACCGTCCGTGTATATTGTTATTTTGCCTACATAGTCGTTTATTTCACAAATTTGTATTTCACTTGTTAGTGGTGATGTTTTGTATTTTGAGCATTTTGGATAGTATAGTGGAGCAAAAGCCTTTTCTGTTGACTTGCCAAGACGAATCGTCCCCGAATACTCCGCCTCCACCTCCAACTGCAAATCCAGTGGGGGGAGACCTGTGAGGACCTGCAGGGCGTTTGTTGACGTATTGCGATATGCTCTCGTTATCAGCAACAAAGCTTTCCTTTGTGCCGAGAGCAAATGTCGACTTCCGTGATATTGCGCCATACGCGGAAACCAAACAGCACACGCGTAGGCCAGTTTCCTTTGTAAGATCGCCGAGTACCAAATCTTAAAAAATTCCGGAGGGAGTCGACCTGAGATTGATGAAAATTTATAAAGATTTTGAGTTATTTTTCCGATTTCTACTCTCTTTTGTGCCACATGTGGGAGAAATGATAATTGTTTATCTAATATTACCCCCAGGTATTTTAGTGTTGTTTCTGATTTTATTGATTTACCTTGAAGTTTAAATGTGGGGCCCCGCTTAAGGTGTTTGGGTTTGCCAAAAGTTAATGATGAGGATTTTTCATGTGAAATTTCTATTTTGTTGGTTTCTGCCCAATTCTGAATAAATTTTAAAGCTTTCTGACCTTTTTGTTCAAGTTGCTGTCTCGACTGTGCCCAGATCAGTAATATCACGTCATCCGCGTATGCCACCAGTTCACAGTCCTGTACATCAAAGGTCCCCAACAGAGTCTCCAACAGAACCAACCAAAGAAAAGGACCCAGACACGATCCCTGCGGGCAACCCTTACTAAAGAAGTACAACAAAAATGGTGCCATCCAGTCCACCTGAGCTCGCCTACCCGAAAGGAAGGAAACGACAAGATTAATGAGTTGTTTAGAAATACCTAGTCTTTGCAATGCTAGGATCACCTGGTCCCAAGGGAGGTTGTCAAATGCTCCTCTGAAATCCAGTGACACCAGTGATGTGTATTGTTTATTTTGTTTGTGTTGTTCTACTAATGAAATCACTTGCTCCAAAGTCGTTTCCGTAGATTTATTTTGCGTGTAGCCGTGTTGCTTACCCGATAGGAAATTCGTTTTGTCTAATGCGTGATGTATTCGTCTTAGAATTAATTTCTCTAAGATTTTTCCGAATATTGGTAATAGAGTGATGGGGCGATATGAAGAGCTCTCATTCAAGGGTTTTCCCTCCTTTCTAAAATACACGAGCTCTCCCAATTTCCAGTCATCAGGAAAATAGTTTAACTTTAAAAGACTGTTGTACATATCCAACAGAATATTAGGAATTTTTGAAAAGATGCACCTGACCATCCTGTGATCAATTTGATCAGGTCCTGGCGCCTTGTGAATATTGAATGAGAAAACAACATTTCGCAACTCTCTTTTCGTGAATTTTGCCTGGTCGTGCGAGTTTAGTCGCTGTGGTAGTTGCTTTGGAGTTTCATCGCCAAAAATGTCTCTCGTTAGTTTTAAAAGGGTTGATGACCTGGAAGTGGGTGACAAAGAATCAAATTGGTAACTGATATGTGAGTCCTGGAATCGCTGGAAGGCCAACTTTTTCGTTAAACCAAAAGGATCCGTCTCTCTGCGACACAGGTTTGTCCAAGCTTTTTCCTTCTCCGATAAAATCTGTTTTTGATAAATTGCCCTTTCCCTTTTGTATTGCTGGTTTATATTTGACTCGTAGTTTGAATTTTTTGCTCTTTTTAAAAGAGCTGCTACTTTATTTCTTTGGGCCCTCAATTGTGGAGACCACCAGGAAATTTTAAATTTCTTGAAGGGGGCTTTCTTTTTAAAGGATTTATTGGCTTGTAATAATATTTCTTGTTTAAAAGTTTCGTATTCTTTGTTAAACTGGTCTATAGTTTCTATGTCATTAAAGTTAATCTGTGAGCATTTTCGAGTTAGTTGTTCGGAAAATTGTGTCAAAGGGATTCCCTTTGTTTTGAATCTTCTTCTTGGTAGTTTGGGTATTGTGAAATTTAGCTCTGTTTCTATTGGGTAGTGGTCTCCGAAAAGGGAAGGAATTACTTCCCAGTGTTTTATGTGTGAAAACATAGCCTGCGTGCAGATGGACAGATCTGGCCTCCCCATGTTCTTCCCCGACTCATACGTTGGTGGACTGGATGAAGAGTTTAGAATAACTCGTTGATACGCTATGACTCTATCGATAAGAACTTTTCCCCTGGTGTCTTCACTCCTATAGCCCCAAAGCTCACTGTGAGCGTTGAAATCACCGAGAACCAACTGCAATGGGCTCTGATTTTTAGAACCCAGCCAGTTCTCAATATCCTCATCAAAGTCAGCACACAGGGGGGGGGGGGCTATACAGGCTGCCAATACTTAAGGTTAAAGGCTTAAGGTCTAAATTTATAAAAACTGAGTTATAGTGTTTAGATGAGAGACTATGTTTTAAGTTTTGGTCTAAGATTAAAATATGGGCTTTTTTAGAGCTTGAACTATAGCATGGTGTAGTTCGAGGAAGTGATAGAGGTCTATGTTCATAAAGGTGTGCATCTTGAAGGCAAACAAGGGAATAGTCCGAATCTGAGAGGAATTTCATAAAAGCAGCGGTTTGTGATCTGTTTTGTTCTGTAAATTTTGTTGAATTAATTTGAATTTTTACCTCTATAAGACAATGACGCTAGCGCTGCTTGTTTCTTTCGCTGATACAAGCTGCAGGATGGATCGTAAGATGGATGTTTTTCATATAGTCCAGCTTTCCTATGGTCCCCCTTGTAGTAGTCGAGCACTTTTTTGCAGTTAACACACTCTTCTTTTTCTGAGGCACAATCTTTGATGTTGTGGCCTTTGCCACATTTAGCGCAGGCCTCTGCATTCTGGCACACTCTTGTTGTATGCCCTATTTCCTGACAGTGATAACACCTTTGAATGAAGGCATACCGTCTTACCGTGCACCGGTAAAATCCTATGTACAATTTTCCTGCCATTAGTTGCAGTGCATCTCTCTCCAGTAGCTGCAACACCAAGTGCGAGGTTTCCTCGCCCTCTCTTCCTTTCATTACTCTTATCAGCTTATATTGCACCTTCCTCCTCAGAGCTCTTTCCAAAGCCGGATAGAGTACTTGTTTTTCATATAGCTCTTGTTACTCTTCTAAGTTGTTCAGTGAATTGTCTGCTTCTCTTTCGACGTTTTTCTGTGTGACTACTGGGGCTTCTGGGGCTCCAAAGACTATCACTCGGGCTGTTTTCGGGTTTCGTTCTTTAATATCCAGTTTTTCCGCCATATCTTCTGTAGTGCAGATTTTATCTTTCACCTGTTCTAGGTCAAATTTGTTTTTACATGTTATTATTATTTTATTTTGTTTAGTTGTTTGGCAGTCTACTGGTGGTAATTCAGCCATATTCATAGAATTGAGAGCTTTCTTTATTATTGGCATTTTTGTTTCCTTGTCTTTTGGTGTTAATATTAGTGTCGGTCTTTCTTGTGGGAGCGGTGGAAAATTTGTCATTTCTGCATATGTTGGTCGGTCATTTTCTATTGCTGTTTCTCCCTCTCTATGACTAATTGAGACCTTTCGGTTTTCTGCCTGAAGAGTGGTAACATGTTCGACGAGTCTTTTTTCCATTTGTTCATGGTTCTGTTGTATTATTTTGTTCATATCATTGATCAATTGATCTTCTCTTTCGATTTTATCTTGTTTTGTCTGTTTGATTAACTCTTCTTGGAATTTAATTCTTTCGCTGAGTTTCGTTATTAAGTGATCTTTTTCTTCTGTCTGTTGTTTGAGCTGCTTAAAGTTTTTGATTACTGATGACATGGTATTCTTTATCTATACTTCTTTGTTTGACGCTAACTGCGTTTGTAGTTGGTGCATGAGTTCTAGTACCTGGTCTGCAATTTTCGACAACGTGTCTCGTTCTTGGTGTTCTTCCCTCTCAGCCTTGTCGTGTTGTCTTACGCTTTCTTTCTCTATTTCCACCGCTTTCTCTTCCAAAAACTTTCGGTATTTTTGTGCATTTTCATTACTTCCTTTGTTGCGTTTCTTTTGATGTCTAACCATCTGACCTATTAAAACCAGTATCGTCATTCGTGATGCTGTTTCAAATGGCAGCAGTTCATCTCCCGGCTGGTAATCTTTGTTTGCTCGCTGTCGTAGCTGTGTTTCTTTGTCGTTAGACTTCACCCCGTCTTCATCTGACTCTGTTATGACAGAGGAATCATTCCTTTGCGACTGCAACTCTTTTTCATTTCGCGGATCGCCCTGTTTCATTGTGAATATATATTTTTATAATATCAGTAGATAAAAATACTTCCGATTTTCTCTATTCTATTGTTACTTTTTCGGTCCTGATTATACTGTTTTCACTTAGTATAATTAATTCATTTTTCCAATTATGGCCCAGGCATCACCAGGACCCAACCATGCTTTTTGAAGGAAAGGGTAAATAGAAGAGTTTAAAGTAAAAATGAGTGACCTAGATCACCGTAAATGACTAAGGTAAAAAATTAATGATCGGACAGCGGGGGGTTTTTAGTAATCTTAAGGGAAAAAAAAATATGTAGAGGCTTTGGAAGATAAGTTACATAAACTAGGGGACATAATTTTGAAGAAAACTGACCAAACAAAAAAAAAATAGATAAAAAAAAAATAAGTAAAAATAAATAAATAAATAAATAAAACGAGTTTCAATGCTCATATACCTCATTGCTCTCGATGTGCCATTTACAAACATTTTTCTCTTGGTTACTTTCAAGTTCTTTTCATTTAATCTTTATTTACATTTATGTACACATTGTCGACAAGTTTATTCAAGTTTCCTGTTTCTCTCCACCAAACCTTACCGATGATATGTGGTATGTCCTGTGAATGTTTTTCACATTTGATAATTACGCATTTTGCCATAGGTAGTTGCACAAAATGTCTAATATTAACTGTAGACCAGTCCTGCAGTTTTGAGTTTTTTCGCTGAAGTAAAACCAGACAGGGAATATTAACAACTAAATGAACTTTTTACGGCTTGCCTGTGATTGAAAGAAGTTCATGCTGAACTTGGTATGATAAAAAAGTAATGGTGGGGGAAGTTGGGGGAGTAAATAACGTCAGGGATCATAAGTGTTCAACGAGAATTTTAATTTGATATGTCACCTGCCATGTTTCAGAGCTTATTTAAAAGAAGTTGAAAAGTTAACCCTTTTAGAGTCCCCTTACGATACCAAAATGGCATGTAGCATATGCAATTGTGATTTAGATTTTGAGAAATGACTGAAAATGCGCCTTAAAGAGCCTACTACTGCCTAAATTGTGAGTTGAAAAAGGGGATGAGATCATATATGAAGAGCTTATGTCATGACCTTTCTGTGGACACCAAACTTGGGGGTTTTCAAGCACCTTTCAAAAAACGCCTAAAAACGCCCCCTGGAGGCTAAAAAAAGAACTAAAAAAGGAAACGAAAGTCAGGGTTGTGGAGCTTAGGTCAAGACCTAAATAGAGATACGTCACATGACCCCCCCCCGTAAAAATTTTTTTACCCCCCCCCCCCCCCGGTTCCCCCCAGGTGACAGCTAGGAAAAAATGGAGATAGCCAATCGATGCCTCGTCCCAAAAAACATCTGACATAAGTATATGTGGCCCCCTCCGAGCAATATTTCGCTTAAAAAAGACGAATTTTGAAAATTACTCTTTGTAAGTTCCGGTTTGGAACAATTGTCCTAAAGAGCCTACTACTGCCTAAAATATGAGTTAAACTAGTCGGATGAGATCATAGATGAAGAGATTATGTCATGACCTTTCAGTGGACACCAAACTTGGGAGTTTTCAAGCACTTTCTAAAAAACGCCTAAAAACGCCCCCTGGAGGCTAAAAAAGAACTAAAAAAGGAAACGAAAGTCAGGGTTGTGGAGCTTAGGTCAAGACCTAACTATAGATATGTCACATGACCCCCCTGTGACAAAATTTTAACCGCCCCCCTCCCCCCGGTTCCCCCCAGGTGACAGCTAGGAAAAAATAGAGATAGCCAATCGATGCCCCGTCCCAAAAAACATCTGACATACGTACATGTGGCCCCCTCCGAGCAATATTTCGCTTAAAAAAGACGAATTTTGAAAATCACTCTTTGTAAGTTCCGGTTTGGAACAATTGCCCTAAAGAGCCTACTACTGCCTAAAATATGAGTTAAACTAGGGGATGAGATCATAGATGAAGAGCTTATGTTATGACCTTTCAGTGGACACCAAACTTGGGGGTTTTCAAGCACTTTCTAAAAAACGCCTAAAAACGCCCCCTGGAGGCTAAAAAAAGAACTAAAAAAAAGAAAGATAGGAATGTGGAGCTTAGGTCAAGACCTAACTTTAGATATGTCACATGACCCCCCTGTGACAAAATTAAAAAAAAAAATCCCCACCTCCCCCCAGGTGACAGCTAGGGAAAAATGGAGATAGCCAATCGATGCTCCGTCCCAAAAAGGATCTGACATAAGTACATGTGGCACCCTCCCAGTAATATTTCGCTTAAAAAAGACGAATTTTGAAAATTACTCTTTGTAAGTTCCGGTTTGGAATAATTACGAAATAAAGGATGGAAAAGACTATCGAAGTGACTTGCACAACAAGGGAAGCGCTGAGGGGATTAAATTACCAACTTCAGTAAAAATGTGCTTGCAAGGGGTTAGGAACTTCGGAACTCTTGAAACACTGCAAACCCCAAAGGGTTAAGTGTGTAATGTACTGTCATGAATAAGTAGTGATTTATTGAAGCAATTGAAAGCAATATTTATGAAAATTACCCGATTCTCTGTATTTCAGTTAGTGAAATAGTGTCGGAAACTTAACAGACACCCAGAGCTGCCCATAATTCAATGCTAACTTTATAAATATTCCCGTGTACATATTGTACCATATCTATTTTATTTATTAAACGTCACTCGTTGTGCTAATTAGTTTGTGGCAACACCCTATGATGATTCCAATTCTTAGCCTTGTGGAAATTCAGCAAATTGGCTCTCTTTGTAATTATTATCTTCATTACAACTTTCAATCTTTAACTTTTACCATTATTGTGAGTACTTTGTACTCCCAATGCTTTTCTTAAATGTAACTGAGCACCTCTTGTACTATATTTAATATTGTGGCATATCATACAATGTATCATTGATTAGCAAAGATTTAAATTTTCAAAGCTTTAACATGTCGGCATCATTATATTAGTTGGCTACATGTTTTATATCTATGTAAAACCTTTTTCTAAAGAATGTAAAGGGATAGTTCTGCAAAGGACTCATCCCCAGGCCAAAACAACTCAACCCTTGCCTAACTTGGCGGCAATGAGTAACGAGAACGAAACCAGCCGCCATCTTGAGTAAAAATAGATACATAAAATAACATATTTTAAAATGCTCTTAAATCACTTAATAACATAATAAAACTCAATAAAAATTATGGCGGAGGAAACTTCAAACTTTCTACTACATACTTTCAACATACATGCACACCACTTTATGTAATAAACAGTATGAGTTATTTAAATAATTTTCAAAAAATATTCAATTCACATTTATTCCTATGGAGATTTAATGATTAAAATGGGGAATTGGGGAATCCCCTATCCGCCAACTTGGAGCAATAAACAGAAAATATGTACAAGTTTTGAGTAGTAAAAATAGCACTTACATACAATATATTTTTGTAAAAATTATGGCGAAATGAACTTTAAAGCCTCCTACATCTTTCCAATACAATTAATAATTGCTAAAAGCATTAAAAGTATTTTTTATAATTTTATTAGAAAATGATGTCACCCATGCTATTTCTACGGGCGACCTGAATTGTTGAAACTTTTTACTACGTCTTTCAAAAAAACATTTAAGTACCTTAATTTATTGCCAGCAATTTAAAATTGGTGGCGGAGTAATGTTTAGACATTATTGTACACGAAATGATCAGTTTTAAGAAACAAATAAGTTTTATAAGTTTCGAAATCGGTCCGGTGGTTTCGGAGATATGGGTCTTTAAAATTTTGGTCCTCTCTGTTAATCTCTAACTCATACTTCGGAATCTGCCATTGCTGCTGCACTGATACCTTTTCAATGCTTATAATAAATAAAATAGACTTTTCCCAAAGTTCTGGGAATTTGTTACATATTCTAAAAACTTTTATGAACATTTGCATAATAACAGAACATTCGTATGTTACCTATTAGCGAAGTTATGGATTTATAAATTATTTTGGCAATTGCTCTCGGTGCGTCCGTGTGTTGTAGCTCATCTTCAAAATTTTTTTTTATATTTTAAAGTGCAATAATAGCTAAAAATTGTTGCTGTGGAATTTCTTTGCTAACTTAAAAGCCTCCAGGACCCATTTCAGTAAGTGTTATTGACTTTTATCATGATTAAGTGTCTCCTCCCCTCAATTAAAAACCTCATGTTTTGGCACGTCCGCCATGTTTAAAGCTTTCCTATGGGACAGTTCGTAATATTTACCTTTTTTTCATTGCCTCATAATTGAACTTATAAAGCTTATTTATTTCTTAAAGTGTTTATTAGTGGTGTGCATGTATGTAAAGTAGAAAGTTTGAAGTTTCCTCCGCCATAATATTTATTGAGTTTTATTATGTTATTAAGTGATTTAAGAGCATTTTAAAATATGTTATTTTATGTATCTATTTTTACTCAAGATGGCGGCTGGTTTCGTTCTCGTTACTCATTGCCGCTCAAGTTAGGCAAGGGTTGAGTTGTTTTGGCCTTGGGATGAGTCCTTTGCAAAACTATCCCTTTACATTCTTCAAAAAAAGGTTTTACATAGATATAAAACATGTAGACAACTAATATAATGATGCCGACATGTTAAAGCTTTGAATATTTAAATCTTTGCTAATCAATGATACATTGTATGATATGCCACAATCTTAAATATAGTACAAAAGGTGCTCAGTTACATTTAAGAAAAGTATTGGGAGTACAAAGTACTCACAATAATGGTAAAAGTTAAAGATTGAAAGTTGTAATGAAGATAATTTTTACAAAGAGAGCCAATTTGCTGTATTTCCATAAGGCTAAGAATTGGAACCATCATAGGGTGTTGCCACAAACTAATTAGCACAACGAGTGACGTTTAATAAATAAAATAGATATGGTACAATCTGTACACGGGAGGTATTTATAAAGTTAGCATTGAATTATGGGTAGCTCTGGGTGTCTGTTCAGTTTCCGACACTATTTCACTAACTGAAATACAGAGAATCATGGGTAATTTTCATAAATATTGCTTTCAATTGCTTCAATAAATCACCACTTATTTATGACAGTACATTACACACTTAACCCTTTGGGGTTTGCAGTGTTGCAAGAGTTCTGAAGTTCCTAACCCCTTGCAGGCACATTTTTACTGAATTTAGTTATTTAACCCCCTCAGCGCTTCCCTTGTTGTGCAAGTCACTTCGATAGTCTTTTCCATCCTTTATTTTGTAATTGTTCCAAACCGGAACTTACAAAGAGTAATTTTCAAAATTCATCTTTTTTAAGCGAAATATTACTCGGAGGGTGCCATATGTACGTATGTCAGATCCTTTTTGGGACGGAGCATCGATTGGCTATCTCCATTTTTCTCTAGCTGTCACCTGAGGGGAACCGGGGGGGAGTGGGGATTTTTAAAATTTTGTCACAGGGGGGTCATGTGACATATCTAAAGTTAGGTCTTGACCTAAGCTCCACATTCCTGTCTTTCTTTTTTTAGTTCTTTTTTTAGCCTCCAGGGGGCGTTTTTAGGCGTTTTTTGGAAAGTGCTTGAAAACCCCCAAGTTTGGTGTCCACTGAAAGGTCATGACATAACAGCTTATGTCATGACCATGTCATGCTTGGTCATGACATGGTCATGACATAATGCATGACTATGTCATTGCATTATGTCATAGGTCATGACATGGGTCATGACATGGTCATGACATAATGCATGACTATGTCATGCTTATGTCATGAGATTATGATTTATCTATAATCTCATCCCCTAGTTTAACCCATATTTTAGGCAGTAGTAGGCTCTTTAGGGCAATTGTTCCAAACCGGAACTTACAAAGAGTAATTTTCAAAATTCGTCTTTTTTAAGCGAAATATTGCTCGGAGGGGGCTACATGTACGTATGTCAGATGTTTTTTGGGACGGGGCATCGATTGGCTATCTCCATTTTTTCCTAGCTGTCACCTGGGGGGAAACGGGGGGAGGGGGGGATTTTAAAATTTTGTTACAGGGGGGGTCATGTGACATATCTATAGTTAGGTCTTGACCTAAGCTCCACAACGCTGACTTTCGTTTCCTTTTTTTAGTTCTTTTTTTAGCCTCCAGGGGGCGTTTTAGGCGTTTTTTGGAAGGTGCTTGAAAACCCCCAATTTTGGTGCCCACAGAAAGGTCATGACATAAGCTCTTCATCTATGATCTCATCCCCTATTTCAACTCACAATGTAGGCAGTAGTAGGCTCTTTAAGGCGCATTTTCAGTCATTTCTCAAAATCTTATAGAGAGTCGTACAGGAAGCCAGTATTTTAAACTTCAAAGATTAAATTCACAATTGCATATGCTACATGCCATTTTGGTATTGTAAGGGGACTCTAAAAGGGTTAACTTTTCAACTTCTTTTAAATAAGCTCTGAAACATGGCAGGTGACATATCAAATTAAAATTCTCGTTTAACACTCATGATCCCTGACGTTATTTACTCCCCCAACTTCCCCCACCATTACTTTTTTATCATACCAAGTGCAGCATGAACTTCTTTCAATCACAGGCAAGCCTTAAAAAGTTCATTTAGTTGTTAATATTCCCTGTCTGGTTTTACTTCAGTGAAAAACCTCAAAACTGCAGGACTGGTCTACAGTTAATATTAGACATTTTGTGCAACTACCTATGGCAAAATGCGTAATTATCAAATGTGAAAAACATTCACAGGACATACCACATATCATTGGTAAGGTTTGGTGGAGAGAAACAGGAAACTTGAATCAACTTGTCAACAATGTGTATATAAATGTAAATAAAGATTAAATGAAAAGAACTTGAAAGTAACCAAGAGAAAAATGTTTGTAAATGGCACATCGAGAGCAATGAGGTATATGAGCATTGAAACTCTTTTTATTTATTTATTTATTTATTTTTATTTATTTATTTTTTTTGTGGTTTTTACTTTAAACTCTTCTATTTTCCCTTTCCTTCAAAAAGGATGGTTGGGTCCTGGTGATGCCTGGGCCATAATTGAAAAAGTGAATTAATTATACTAAGGGAAAACGCTGTGCAAACAGTATAATCAGGACCGAAAAAGTCACAATAGAAGACATAAGCTGATAGAGAAAATCAGAAGTATTTTTATCTGCTGATATTATAAAAATATATATTCACAATGAAACAGGGCGATCCGCGAAATGAAAAAGAGTTGCAGTGGCAAAGGAATGATTCCTCTGTCATAACAGAGTCAGATGAAGACGGATTGAAGTCTAACGACAAAGAAACACAGCTACCACAGCGAGCAAACAAAAATTACCAGCCGGGAGATGAACTGCTGCCATTTGACGCCGAAACAGCATCACGAATGACGATAGTGGTTTTAATATATCAGATGTTTAGACATCAAAAGAAACGCGACAAAGGAAGTAATGAAAAGGCACAAAAATACCGAAAGTTTTTGGAAGAGAAAGCGGTGGAAATAGAAAAAGAAAGCGTAAGACAACACGACAAGGCTGAGAAGGAAGAACACCAAGAAGAGACACGTTTTCGAAAATTGCAGACCAGGTACTAGAACTCATGCACCAACTACAAATGCAGTTAGCGTCAAACAAAGAAGTAAAGATAAAGAATACCATGTCATCAGTAATTAAAAACTTTAAGCAGCTCAAACAACAGACAGAAGAAAAAGATCCCTTAATAACGAAACTCAGCGAAAGAATTAAATTCCAAGAAGAGTTAATCAAACAGACAAAACAAGATAAAATCGAAAGAGAAGATCAATTGATCAATGATATGAACAAAATAATACAACAGAACCATGAACAAATGGAAAAAAGACTCGTCGAACATGTTACCATTCTTCAGGCAGAAAACTGAAAGGACTCAATTAATCATAGAGAGGGAGAAACAGCAATAGAAAATGACCGACCAACATATGCAGAAATGACAAATTTTCCACCGCTCCCACAAGAAAGACTGACACTAATATTAACACCAAAAGACAAGGAAACAAAAATGCCAATAATAAAGAAATTTCTCAATTCTATGAATATGGCTGAATTACCACCAGTAGACTGCCAAACAACTAAACAAAATAAAATAATAATAACATGTAAAAACAAATTTGACCTAGAACAGGTGAAAGATAAAATCTGCACTACAGAAGATAGGGCGGAAAAACTGGATATTAACCCTTTCGTGGACATGCACGCATATACGCGGTCGCACTTTGGTACTTGAAAGTGGTCATAAACGCATATAGGCGGTCAGACTTCTGTACTTGTAGATGGTCATAAGCGCGTATAGGCGGTCAAAATATTCTAGTTGTAAATGGTTATGAGCGCGTTTGCGCGTTTGTGCTTCCCCCCACTTCTCGAGACTGGGAGTTAAAGAAGGCGTTTATCAATCACCCCCTCTTTCCACACATACAATAGGCGTTAGGCAGACTATTTGTCAACTGGATTACCGTATTTTAAGTCGAATGCCTTTAGAGAACTTCGTTTTCTGTAAATGCTTAAGAATGGCATTGTATTTCGAAACATATACTAGGCAACTTTATAGACTATCATCGTTTACTTATTTTATTTTATTATTTCTGTCCATAAGATTCTATTTCATTATTATAATTATTATTATTTCAAATCATTTGCCATATAATATTTATTTATTTTGCATGTTCATTATTTATTATGTAATATTTATTTCTTTTGCTCTTTTAATGAATATACACGTTCTTTTCTTTCCTTTTTATTTCTAAATGTATGACTTTTTTTCATTTAACTATAATACTAAATAACTAAACTGTTCTTTACTTACAGAACTTTTGTTGTGTAATAATAATAAAAATCTCAAACATCCACTTTAACATTACGCTTCAAAAATAATATTTTTATTTATTATTGTTGCTCAGATTTTATTCAAATTCTAGCATAATTTTAAAACTAGTACCGTGAAACTTGTCTATAATGACGCTGAAGGGACCAGAAAAAGCATCGATGTAGATAGGTTTTCAATTTCATTATAGGTAGATTAAAGACTGTTCATTGATTCAGAGTACATAATAAAATAATTATTATATATAGATGAATCCTTCGTTTAACTTTTTAGAATTATCTAATTAAATAATGAAATTTAATTATTTTCTTATCAATAATAAGAATTCTGGATTTTTTAATAAATATATAAAGAGTGTACAATGTCATATATATGAAAGTGCGATAAAGAAAAAAAAACGAACAGGGATTCACAATTTTGACTATTAAATAGGAGAAATAAATTTCAGATATTGTTCATTTGAATATAAACCAAAGAGAAATACTTCGTGTAAAAAAAAAAAAAAAAAAAAAAAAAAAAAAAAAGTACTTGGATGTTTAAATGTAGAAGATAAGATGAGAAATAGTACTTTTATTTATTCACAGACATTATTTGACATTCCCAGCCCTGTAAAAAGAAATAAAAAAAGAATCATGTAAAAGTTTCATCTAAAAAGAAATAAAGTTTGTGCTGAATTAATTCACGTGCATGTACAACACTCTTGACCATTTTCCTTTGGCGTTCTAACAGGGTATCTTTATCAGTATTTTCACTGAACCCAATAAAATTGATTAACTAAATTTAAATACTCTTCAATATTTATAGGGGACTTAAATATATGTTGCAGAATTCATATGATCTAAAAAATAAATATCCCCATATTGCTCTTTTTTAGAAACATTCAGTTGATCGCTTCGTTCAAAAGTTAATCGTGAGTGTACTTCACTGACGAAAACACGCATTGACTAATATTATTCCTAAGGAAGAATTTTTTAAAGATAGCTTGCTTGCATTTCAGTATTTTTAAACGACTTTCTTCGATTTGAGTAGCTGAGGTCGGTCTGTACAAAGGATTTTTTTTACTTCTTCTATTTTATTTGCAGGGTTTTTTAATGGGGATACTTTTACTTTCGAAACCGGTTCCGAAAGTAAAAGTATCCTAAATTAAAAGAAAAAAAAACTTTAAACAAAATCGAAAAAGAGAAAAACGGTCTTTCTATAGATCGATCTCAGGTAGCCAATGCAAAAGAATCATTAAAAAAAAAATGGAAATAAAATCGAGGTATCTAAAAAAATTTCTTCCACCGAATAAGCATTAGCGAGCGGGTGCTTTCGCGTGAGTGAAGTAGCCTATTAATTGTTGGAAGTAGATCAAAAACTCCAAGCAATTAAACATCATATATGGGTTTATTAAGTCCAAATGTTCGCAGTAATCTGCAGTGCTTTTTTAATATTTTAGAGCAAAAATAAAGTAATTTTATTTTTCAATTTGAAAACTTTCTTTAATCATATGAGACAAAGTTAATGATAATTCTACCGTGAAGGCTGTATTTCAAAATCTCTACAAACATATCATAACTTTTTTTTGTTGCTGTTTGTTTGTGTTTTTCTGTTCCTATCTCGGCTTTCCTTTTGTTTATATAGCAGTTTACATACAAAGAGGTTTGCCATGAAATGATTATTTTAATCAATAAAATGATGTTTACACAGTACTTCTCAGGTTGGGAGATATAACCTATCATCTCACCAATATGATTAAGCAAAGTAAAAAATAATAATAATTTTAAGATAGGTAATGCATTCATACGCATTAAAGACAGATAATCTTAACAAAAGTTACTCTTCCTTGTTTTTACTTGCATTAAAAAATAAATAAAGGTGTATTTTTACAATTTGTGGTTTTCATTATATTTGTACTTATATTTTTGAATAACTTGATACTTGTACCGTGCATTAGTATATTTATAAGCAGTATATAGTCCCATTTTTAGCATTATTATAGCAAATACTTGGCTTAATATGAAAAAAGTTCTATTTGTTTTTCTTTTGAAAGTTGAGGGGGGGGGGGTAATCCAAAAACCATTCTTATATTTATATCAGTGGCTGTGTCCGGTTGGTAAATTAAAAACATTGTGTACTATTTGTGCTTTCTTTATATAACGAGCCCCAATATAGCGACTCTTACATTAAAACTGCCATATTAAAAAGCCCTAAATCTTATTTATTCTCACAGTTGTGTTTCACAGAGAAGAACCAGAGATGTAGCCAGAAAAATGCTTATGAGACTACATTTCTCCGAACTTATATCTAAAATTATTAATATTTTTTACCTAATCATTCTACTAAATACAACAGAGTTGACCAAATATTCCAGTGTAATTAATTCCAATGATACTTTAAAAGTTTCTATGAGTTTTCTTTGAAGTAAATTTTGAAAGAGAGTAAATATCTCCCATTGTTATCTAGTCCAAACTCTTGCAACCTGTGAATGACATCGAAATACTATCTGTAAGTGACTCTTTGAGCTTTGAGAAAACTATGATTGACAGTTCCACCCCTTCCCTTGTAAAGATGATTTCTAAAGAAAACAGTTCACAGGAACAGTAAAATTCCAAAAAGCGGTAGCTTGCTACATATTTTTTTCATTGTCGCTTATTTAATAAAAGGATTATGAAAAGTTTATGTTTTAAACTAGCTCTTTTAAAATTAGTATTAATCAATAATTTATTAAATCATGAATATTGCACAATGTAACATAAAAGATTGTTGATATAAAAATAAAGTAAGACATCATAAAAAAAAAATATATTTTCTGACATCACAGCAGAAATCTTAGAATAACTCCCCCCCCCCCCCTCCCAACGAAAAATAAAAACTGATAGCCGAAGAGTTGTCTTTATTGTAGCCTAAGAATTATTATTAAACTTATGGTTATTTTTAATAATAAAAACTTTGTTGCACATTTTCTGTATATTATCAAATTCTGCTTCATTCCGCAAGCGCGCTTATAGAAGAATTTAGTAATTTAGTTATTCTACCTGAATACTTTTAAATAATCACTTTTAATGGTCTACTTTAAAAAAAATCAAATTCGTGATATTTTACATGCGCATGTTAGGTCCGATATCGTGAAATCAAGAAAAAGTTTCTCCGATTAAGTCACGCACTAATGACAATTTGTAATTCTAAATTATGAGGAACCTCTATTATATTTATTTATTTCACATTTTTCAGCATAGTTGAAAAGGGTTTATGACTTCCGTTTGTCTGTCAGTGCTCTATCTTGCGTAAATATAATTCGATTTCCCTGAAATTTTGTGTGTTATTAACATTTACTATGGCTCGATCGCCAGTGAAAATGAAGTGTGTATAATACACAGTTCACTTACAGGGGCATTCAAAAGCATTCCATTACATTACTGTCAATGGGAAAAAATCGTTTCAAGTGCAACACTAAAACATGCTTTCTGTAGAATTTGAAATGCAAACAATTTATTATTCACTTACAGAGTCGCACAAAATAATTCCGTTACATAATGGTCTACGGGGAATATAGTTTGCAGTATATTTTAATGTAGATACTCAATTTCAAACGAATTTAGGTAAAAAGGTCAACGATAAAAAGGTCAATAGTAAAAAATTCAATGGTAAAAATAATAAATATTATAAATACTTAAATGAACCTAAAATTGAGATCTATTAGTTATTAAAGTTACATATATGTTCAGTTATAAAAAACCGATTCTAAGCTTTAAGTAAAGCCCGTGCTAAGCCCGCATATCTGTTCCCTATTATTGATAGCAAAAAAAAAAAAAATTATACATATCGTTACACTAAAGCACGCTAATAAATAGGTGCTGTGTATTGAAAAAATATTTTTTGTTGGAGACACCGGCTATTCATTAGGAGGCCCCAGGAGAGGGGGGGGGGGGATTAAACAGAAAATACAATCTATAGATTCAAGAGGAAGGGAAGGACATGGAATTAAAATAAACAAAACTTTACATACAGATATTTTAAAGGGGTCAAAACAATGATAAACAAAAGGATTTTTTTCAAAAGTGAAGGTTTTTCATTATCTTGATTTTTGTAATGTAGGAGGAGGAAGGGTTAAGAGCAGGGTGCACGTGTGTTTGTGTGGAGGGGGAGGGGGTAACAATAAGTGGGAGTCAAAATTTTGAGGTTTGGACAAAGAAAACAAAATTTAGGGAAAGCACAACAGAAATGAAAATATTTTTTCGAAAATAATTTGAAGTAACATTTAGGATCTAAATTTATTGGATATGATGTAGAGTCCTGCATCGGGTCTGGAAACCCGTTTTACCTGAAACTGCGATATCAGCAGTTCGGGTCGGTCGACGCTAAATATATATTTTTCTTTTTTTGTCAGGGGTCGGATTAACTTCTACAATTTTTCTGCAAATCGGGTTGACATCCATTATTTCGGGATCGGGTTAGGTTTTGGCTCTTGCGGGTCCGGTTCAGGATGACCCTATTTTTCCAAGAATTTCTAAAATATTTTTTCTGGTAAAAAATCTATATAGAATAACAGTTTTTAAAGAAATGGAAAACTATTTAATACACATTCTATTAAGAAAAATGGTAAAATCTAAATAATTTAGAAATTAGTTTTATTAAGTTTGTCTTAATACAATTTAACAGACATATTATAAAAATGGGGTATGTGAGTCGAAGGAAAAAATTATGATAGTCAGGGACCAGTTATTCAGAGTTATTTCAATTTACATTTGTGGCTACACAAATCGGCTATGCATTGACCTGTCTTTAACTGCATTGTCAAAGGACGATTTTCATCTTATTCCTCTATTCTAGATTAACAAACGATAGTACTTTGTTCAAGCTATTAAATAAAACTGTCATATCAAATTTCACACAATTTGACTATTATCGTTTTCCTCTTAATCATTTAATTTTTCTCTAATTTTTACACACACACGCAAAAAAACTGGAAAGTAAAAACTTTTTTTTTTCTTCGCCATTTGAAAAATTAAGGAAGATATAATGAAAATGATGTTTTATTAAATTTTGAACTCGAGTGCGAAAAGCAAATTTCAAAATAAGACAGTTTTCTTTTAGCACAGTGGTTAGGGATTTGAATTCGGAAATAATTAGGGGAAAGCTGGAAATTGTTTTAATCCCTTCAGTTTAGGTCTGGAATGAATATGCTACGTTTTCTCCCTCGTACTAGATGAGCGTTAAGAATTATGCATAGATTTATAGTGAAAAAACACTTTTTTTTAAAAATACCATAACACTATCTCGAAATCATTAACTCTTTCAAAAACATTGAAAATACAAATGTTGTGGAGCTTAAAATTCTGAATAAAATGAGTACCTACACTCAATACTTATGTTGAATATTAAGGTCACAATTCTACTTCAAAGTTTTAGACCCATCATCAGGGAGATGACCTCAGAATTAATTAGGGGAAAACTGGAAATCATTTTAATCCCTTCAGATTAGGTCTAAAATTAATATTCTATGTTTCCCCCCTCGTACTAAGTGCACGTTAGAAAAAAGGAACACATTTACATTCGAAAAACACGTTTTTCTTTAATATTTTTAACAATATGTGAAATTGCGACATTAATTTTGAACAAAAATATTAATGTGAGTATTCATTTTATTCAGAATTTTAAGCTCTACAACATCTGTATTGGCAATATTTTGATATAGTTAGCTGTTTTGAGATATTGTTAAGGTAATCTGGTTTCTCCTAGCTTGAAGCTCTTGATTAATGATTACGGCAAAATTTTGAAATAGAATTGCGACCTTAATTTTGAACAAAAATATTAATGTGGGTGCTCATTTTATTCAGAATGTTATACTTTACAACATTTGTGCTGACAATTTTTTTGATAGACTTAGCTGTTTTGAGATATTCTTAAGTAACTTGGTCTCTCCGGACTTCAAGCTCTTGATCAGCGATTAAGGCAAAATTTTGAAATTCGAATTGCGACCTTAATTTTGAACAAAAATACTAATGTAGGTGCTCATTTTATTCAGAATTGTAAGCTCTACAACATTTGTATTGACAATGTTTTTGATAGAATTAGCTATTTCGAGATATTGTTAAAAGAATTCAGGAAAAACATGTTTTTCGAATGTAAATATGTACATATTTCCCAACGCTCGCTTAGTACGAGGGGGAAAACATAGAATATTCATTTTAGACCTAAGCTGAAGGAATTAAAATGATTTTCAGTTTTCCCCTAATTAATTCTGAGGTCATCCTCCTGATGATGTGTCTACAACTTTGAAGTAGAATTGTGACCTTAATATTCAACATAAGCATTGAGTGTAGGCACTCCTTTTATTCAGAATTTTAAGCGCTACAACATTTGCATTGACAATGTTTTTGAAAGAGTTAATGATTTCGAGATAGCGTTATGGTATTTAAAAAAAAGTGTTTTTTCACTATAAATCTATGCATAATTCTTAACGCTCATCTAGTACCAGGGGGAAAACGTAGCATATTCATTCTAGACATAAACTGAAGGGATTAAAACAATTTCCAGCTTTCCCCTAATTATTTCCGAATTGGACCTTTTTTTGCTCCCCTACCCCTGGGGCTATTTATATATATTAAAATTTTAATTTCAGCAATCTACCCTTTCCTCATAAATATTTTAAATATGCAGAAAAGTGATCCTTTTTCAACCGTCATTTTTTTGTGCACTGTCCTTCGGTTGTCTCGGAATTCTTCTGTTAATGATCCGTAAACACTACGCGCATTATTATTATTATTTGTGGGAAACAAACTGCAGTGCACATTAGCAATGTGTATCAATTATTATGGTTGAAATAATATTCTATAAAAAAAAGTACTACAAGCAGATATCAACTTAGACCATAATTCGAATTATTTTATACATCCATGTAAACCAACAATAAAGGCCACACTCACTATTTCCAATAGTGAACAGGCCTCCATATCATATATCGATTTCATGGCAATACAAGTAATATTTGCGAAGTCAGGTGGAAGAGCAGTAATAGATTTTGTCGCGATTGCTCCCCAAGCTCACAATTAGACTAAAATATTCTTGATAAAGTGTAACTGCATATTGTTTAAAAAGATACCAATGAACAGTACAAGTATCGAATTATTGAAAAATATCAATAGAATGGATGCAATTAAAACAGTAGATATGATTTAGTGTAAGTATATGTCTTTAAAAACAGGGAAGAATCACTATCTATCACAAAGATTCTGACAATAATGGAAACGAAAGCATTATCTATTTTAAATTTATTGTTATTTTTATTAATACTTTACTTAGCACAATCATGTTGGTTAAATGACAAATTAAATCATGGTAATCCATTTTTTTATAATCCTATCTCACATGGACTAATACTATATGATAAGTATGATTAAAACAATCATAATGAAATGAATGTATTGAAACTGAAAAAAAAAGTTAAACTAGATTTTGATGATTGGAATATTCATTTCGTTACCATGAGAATTAAAGTAAGAAAACTTTTATTTTAATGCATTAAAGTACCCTAATACTGTATATTTGAAATTTATTTTAATGTATTTAAATATTTATTTTTAATCATAGATTAATTAGAGATCGCAAAAATATTTGACAATAAATGTTGATTACTTTCGTTCTCATCCTGACTGATAATGGTTACATCATATAAATCCAACTTATTGCAATTGCTTCAAAGTTTGAGACACTAAATTTTTGGGTCTCTGGGCAAATGCGCCGGACAAAAATTGCATAATCTTCGAAATTGACTTTTTCTGACACATTCCTGAATTCAGTTTTGTTCATAAACACACGGAATTGGCAGGAGCTCTTATTCAGAA
The DNA here is from genome assembly GCA_963932465.1 of Maratus speciosus. NCBI lineage: Eukaryota > Metazoa > Arthropoda > Arachnida > Araneae > Salticidae > Maratus > Maratus speciosus. The sequence goes on along the minus strand of OZ010796.1, from coordinate 522,204,242 downwards.
ACTATAAAGTCGAACATTTTTTTTTTTCATTTTTCGATAAACGTAGGAAGTCTTTTAGAAAATGCTGTTAAAGTTGGCGTTTTGAAAAAAAAAAAATCTACACACGGAAGCTCGATAAAGATTATAACAGGAAAACGCTTGTAATTTTCATGTAATTTATTTGCCGAAAAATGAAAAAAAGAAAAAGTGAAAGAAAAAAAGCGTTTTTGAATTCGGTTTGTCTATCTTTCCTCCTATCCGCCATTCCGTGCTTGCGTAAATATAGTCTAATTGCCATGGAATTGATATATGTTATTTGTATTTACTTTGGCATGTTTAGTATTGAAAATTATGTGTGTAGCATGTATGATTCGTTTACAGGGACACTCAAAAGAATGCCGTCACATTACTGTGAATGGAAAAAATCGTGTGTTGTGTAGTTTAATGATATTACACTCTTTTAAACATGTTGAAATTTATATACATCACTGAGGTATTGTACACTACAAGGCGATTAATGTAGAATATGGTGCGCAAAGAATTTATATTTAATTTTCAAGAACACACAAACAAATTTGGCTTATGAACAATAATTGCTAGAAGTTCGTTATCGGTTGTGGTACACGTTTTTATTATTTTTTTTTATCATATTATATGGCGTTTGTAAATTTTATAGATCATATACAGGGCTGCACTATCTCAAATACATTCCCGTTTATTGACAGAAATTGCTGAATGAAAATTTCCATGCTGAACTAAATTTTTCCATACCATGTAGCATACATACAAAGTTATAGAGCATATACAGGGCTGCACAAAAAATTAGATGCGTTTTCTAATTTATTTATTTAGATATCATCTTTCTCCGTAATAAGCTGCAAAGTTTTGTTTCAATATTCTGAATGTATTGGAAAATCTTAATTTATGCTAGACGCATGATTTTTAGCTCTTGTTTCTTTTACAGATATTCTTTTTCAATTTCTCCAAAGAATTAGAAAATATAATACTGAATATTACTATACTAAATATAAGGAAAAATACATGAATACATTCCGAAATTATTAAAAATAGTGCTTAGTTTCCATCTAGTCCAAGAATATTCAACTTGTGTCCCGCGAGGTTGCGAATTTATTGTTGTAAATTTTAAATCCTTTTTCTCTCTTTATGGCCGATGGATGCTGGATGTTTTATTGGGGATAAAGTGAGGGGGATAAGGGGGGGGGGAGGTATTATTCTTCACAAACATTTGAAATTTATTGTATTTTTCTCATTTTGTATAGAGAAATATATTAGGTATGGAAAATAATTCCTGTTATCAGAAAATTTTAGATGTAATTATTTCTCCTAGGTGATGGGAAAGGAAAAATTGGCACCCGAAAAAAAAGGGCACTTTTATTACTATGGAACTTGCAAAAAGCATATTTATTTTGTATATTACTATGCAGAGTCTCCATTTACCTATTTATACTTAGTAATACCTGTAACATTAAGTGGAATCTTGACTTAAAAAGAAATCCAAAGTTCCTTGGAAAATTTCTAATTCAAAATTATTATATTGTCCCTTGCCATTCCGTCTTAAAGGGTTTCATTGTTAAAATTAAAATCTGCATTTAATCAGTAATATTATACATATGTACAATTATTACACCTATAGCTCATTAATGATGCAATACTATGATCACTAATTAATTACAATAAAACCTGTAAGAATGGAATCTATGTATAACATAATCCTGCCTTAAACGGAAAATTTTATGTTTAATAACATAAAATTTTCGAAATACGAAATATTATACAATTACACCTAGTAAAACCTGTCTAAAACAGAATTTGTTTTCGTACCCAGTGATCTCGTATTAACCGGTTTTATTGTAATATACAGTGGTACCGTGTAGTGTTACTGATTAATTAATTCTGTAATACTTAAAGTAATGTATCTTTACTATCTGTAAACATGATTTAAGTACAAGAAATAGTGTACTTTATAAAAAAGAAATGCCTTAACATGTTTGGTTTTACTGTAATCAAACAATTGCCTAAAGATATATAGTAAAAACTGCCGAGAACGAAAGGCAAGGTTGAAATAATTACTGCCACTTTGATTACAGCAATAAATGTTTTTCTTTTAATGGTCTACATTTATCAGTAAAAAAATAGGAATTAATAAAAATTCAAATTTGTTATCTGGAAGCTAAATTATAAGATCCAAAAATCTCTTTATTTTTTATTTTTTTTTATTTTATTTTTTTCTTCTTTAAGCATGGGTGGAAAAAAGTTTGTCAGTTTGTATTTTTTTTCTTCTTTTTTTAAACAGCAATTTGCGCATTTTGAATACCTTATTAAAATTTATTTTAATTCTTTTATTGCTTGCTCACAAAAAATAAGTTAGAGGGATTATCATTTAGAAGAAGAATTTTTCCATTTATTTTGAATGCGGATTTGAAATACTATATAACAAATCACATTTTTGGGGGGTGGGGTTTGGAGGGATGAAAGCGCCGAAAATGAATTTTCGGCGAAACTCAAATTTTGAGCCGAAACCGAATTTTCGGTCGATCTCTAATTATAATATCAGAAGTTTATTGATTTTTTTCATACTAAAATATGGAAAAAAATAATAAAAGTTAGTTGTAGGTTTTAAAAAAGCACACAGTTACCAAATTGGTTTTAAAATTAAATTTTTAGTAAAAGAAATATTTTAAAACCTTTCAAGGTTACAACTTTTCCACTCTTTAAGCCAGAAAAATTCTCTTCAAAATGTTCAAACGTAAAAAATAAAAATAAAGCTTTGCGCTCTTGACATTTTAAGAACTTCATGTAGCTATTTCACTCCCTTCTTTTTGAATATGAAACCATATAATTTTGACTACATGTTAAGCTAGATATCGAAATTTCTTACAACGCCAGTAACTCACGTACAATGCGATAGATAAGTAGACCCCCGATTCCAAATGATAGGTTATTTACTGCTCGTTTACCTGTCTAAAGAAGGAACTTAGAAATAATATCCCTTAAAACTACTACATATTTGTTTAGTTTTTCTTGCCTTCGTTTAAAGATTATTTTTTTTCTCGTGGTTTCCATCCCCATTTTTGTAAATCAGAAGTTGAGGGGGCAAGTACAGTTGCGAAATCAATTAAAAAGATCTCAGTATTCTATGTTCTATTTTCTCAGCAACCACTTAATATATATATATATATAACATTTTTTATGGTTTTTCTATTGCAATTAAATACATTTTGATCGTTTTATCTTTTTCTAGAAAACCAGTTTGCTAATTAGTAACGTTAATTAATGAAAACTACATGTTCTTGGTCTTCGAAATTCTAAAACGAATGCATTTTTTTTTTTTTTTTTTTTTTTTTTTGCGAATATCGAATTATAGAATAATTATCAATAAAACAATTATATATATATATATGTATATATATATATATATATATATATATATATATATATGAAAGCACCTTCAGTAGTTCTTGGGGAAAAGAACAAAAATTTGGAGAAAACGCAAGTAGCTTCGAGCGCTGTTTGCTTGACTACAAAATACTCGTAAAAGAGTTTGTTTTTACAAAACAAACATAACGACGAAGAATGCAATTTTTATCATTTTGTCGCAACATAAAATAGTATGTTAAATTTTGCCATAATAGATTGTAGTTAAAATACATACTTTAAACAAAACCTTTCTGTAAATGGAGTCATTCTGCGGAAAACGTTACTTTTTGAGCCTAAAATTTCAATTATTAAGACCCCCTCCTAAATCTCTCCCCCTGTTTAAGATAATGTTTAAACATATAAACGTAAAGAAAAGCAGAACTGAAAATTGCTCTTCTCAATATTTTACAGTATATAGTTGATTCGAATTAGACAAAAAGGTAAAACTAATTTAAACAAAAATACATTTTGCTTTAAAGTGACTGTAATTGTAACACGCACTTCTATTGAACATTTTGAGTTATACATTGATAATATTGCAGATTTTGTATTTGGTATATTTTACACGAAATGCATGCTAATTCTTGTATTTTGTTATTTTTTCGTGGGTGTGAATTGTATCTGACTGCTCTGTAATTTTCAAAATGAAAGTTATTTACGCGTACAGAATGGTAAAGATACATAAACACTTTTTAATTTTCAAATAATTTTTATTTAAAAATTTCTACAAAATCTTTCTTTTTGTACATCTACATAATATAAAGTACCTATCATATAAATTCCACGATTTATTAGACCATTAGTTGAGGCTGAGAGTTAATGTTTTGTGAATGCCAGTTGTCTATGTATCGCATGTATGGCTTTTTGTGGTTTGCCCCACAAATATCGCTGTAACTCTGCAGCCAAGTGCTAAATAGCTTAATATTGTTCGTAAAATTACCTATCTAGCATTACAATAGTTTCCTATGAAATCCGGTATCATGACTCTAAATCACTACAACAAACTTCTCTCCACAACTAGGTTGCGATTGAAAGCCATAAGCAACTCTACCTTTTAAGAAAACTACTTAAACAGCTGCATTTCCCAAATTTTTGCACAATTATACAATATATTATTAAAATTTCATATCATTGAAAATAGTTGAGAATTACCATTGCATTTATGTTCTTGGAAGGGCTGCTATAGCAATTCTTTAAATGTTCGAATGGCTTCTTTCAAGTTATTATTTAAACAATGCCTTAAAAATTGCATTGAGTACTTGGCATCCTATATAATATAAACTTATAATGTTATTATTATAGATTATGTTATAACCTAATCTGTTGTAACATAACTGATGAAAGGCCTTTAAAGTATAATAATAAATTGGAGAATTTCAAGTTGACAATTTGGAGAATTTCAACTTTCAGTTCTGCGCAAAGTCTGTTGTGTATTTTCTTGTATAATTTATTAATTGCTAGCTATAATCATGACTTCATGTAAGATTTGAAGTAGCTACTGATTACATGAACTTTTGAACCCTTCCCAACCAGAAATTTAAAATAAATGCTCTCGCTTTTCTATCTTGGCGATATTCCTACACTGTTAAAAATTTGCAGCATTCTGGCAGGTCATTTGACAGTTTTTTCCGAAAACGGTGACACAACCGTAATTTAACACTATTCTGACCATATTATTGGCCATTTTGTGGTCAGAATATAGTTAAATTATGGTTATGAAACTGTTTTTTCAAAAACGGTCGAATGACCTGCCAGAATGCTGCAAAAATTTTAACTGTGTAGTATGGATTTTAGTGCAAGCTGAAATTTTCTGCTACCGAATCGCACCTTTCAAATATCAATGTAATCTGGCCTGACCTTGCACGGAACAATTCAATTTTTAAAAAATTGTAACGTTTTTTGAACATTATCCTACAATTAAAATTCTTTCAAAATAATAATATTGCAGGTATATATAGCTTCAAACATTTTAAAGTATAAAATTTTTCATATTATATGTCCGCAAGCCATGGAATTAGAGATGGGAAATATTGTTATTTTTGGTTAACAGGTTACATCAGGGTTGTCAAACTGTGGCCCGCCGGATATCACTAAAATTTTACAGAAATAACTGCCTTATCTAATCATCGAATATCTGCGATTAAAGAAGTCAACCATTTCCTTAAAAATTTTGTTGTATCCGGCGGGCCACAGTTTGACACCTCTGGGTTACATCATTCCACAGTAGCACTGGTAACAGGTTCCAACATCCTGTTATTTTTGTAACATATAAACAATTGCTAGATATGTTTCCAAACGACGTTTTAATATAATGGTTCGAAAATAAAACTTTGAAATAATTTCGGCATTGATTTCTGTTAAGAAGAATGCATTCTAATTATTATATATTTACATACTATTGTTAAAAGGTATTGCTGCAAGAAATGTGCAATGATCCGTTATACGAAATTACAATCAGTAAAATGGCTAAGCAGTTTTATTAGACTAACCCAATAACATAAAAGATTACTATATTGTTTACAAGGGAAACAAACTAAAAAAAAAAAAAAATCGCTGACAAACAACATTTAAGAAAAGATATATAGGAAAACGTATTTTTGAATATAAAATAATAATTCTTAAAATATAATATAAGAAAGCTTCAGAGTACAGAGAAAACAAATTTAATGAAACTTTCTTTAACATACAGAAGAGAATGAATTGTCATTTTTAATTTAAATTTTTTATTGCTGCTTTAGTTCTTCTTGTATAACCACCAGAACGAGCCTATACCATGATCAAAAAAAGTATCAAAATCGAAGCATTTTTTCCAAATCTACTCGTTGATAGTCACTAAATACTAACTTTTTTCTGAAAGTCAGTTAATAAAAAATGACAATTTATGTAAAATCCCTTATCATTCAGCTGCTTTTAGAAAACAACTAAAAATTTGCTCACTCTAACGCCGATATCTTTCTGAATTTTTACGATATTTGACTAGATTTTTTTAATAAGTTGCTCCATAGAGTTCACTATTAAATTATGTAAAATGATCCTTGTTATCGTTCGCGCATGCGCACATAAAAATTATTTCATACAACTGCTCATATTTCCTAAAATATTTAATATATTTATATTCCAATTGCACTATATTGTTTCTACTATATTTTGTCAATTTTTTTGAAACATGCAAGATTTTTTAAAAATAAATCGCTATATCTCTATTAATATACGTGCTATTCTTACACAAAAGAATACACATATTGCACAATGTCTGTTTATTTATATTCGGTAGCGATAAATCATTTCGTGTATTTTATTTTACAGGGTGATCCCAAGTATTATTATTTTTTTCTTTGATTTTTTGTTGGCCCCCTAATTGCCCCCCCCCCCTATCAAATCGACATTGCTAAATATGAGGTCATACCTGCTCTTTTTAATCCTGAAATTCCAGAAGAATCTGTCAAGTATATTTCTAAATATTCGACATAATGTGTAAAATTGAAAGTTGACGGTCATTAATTCCCATATAGTGTATAACTGGAAAAACGTTGTTGGATGTCGTCTTCCAATATGCTTTTTTAAATTGGTAAGAGTAGCCCAGTAATTTAAGCCTTGCCCGCAGAAGTCGCAAGTAGCAATTTTATTTTCAGCATCTTTTATAGTAAAATGTTTCCACATTTCACTAGTCCTTGTTTTTTTACATGGACCCATATTTAAATAAAGTATGAAACTTATTTCCGCAAAATGTTCACAAAAAATTAAAACTTCCATCTTCCAGCTCATTGCAAAATATAAACCTCACTGTATGGATAGATTCAACTACTAAACATTCAATTGACTTATAAAACACCTTTTCTTATGAAACCAAATCCACAAATGTTTCTAATTCAACCCTTCCGATATTTAAAAAGAGACGAAATCATTTCCTATTTTTCTTCTGCTCATTAACAACCGTGAATAAAAACCTCTCTTTCATTCCTTATCAAAAACATGAACAGAGAACTTTTAGTCAAATATGGTTTACTCAAACAAAATCCTCCTTAGATTATATTTATTGCTCAGTGCTTTTCTTGCATTTAAAACGCTGTTGTAACAAAATGTTTCAAAATACGCAAAAGTTAAATTAACCACAGAAAAGTCAAACAGATAAATAATTGCAAATATGTGCTATTATCTGTCTTTATTCAAATGCATACGAAACGTTAAAATTATCAGTTTGTAGGTTAACCCTTTCATTCCCATGGTAAAATACGTTCTAGAAATTACGTAGTTCAAAGAATCCGAATTTACACCAGAAAATTTCACTGTTAAATTCCGCATTATTCAAATACGGAAATGGCCTGTTATTAAATAAACCAAATATTCCTATTTTAATTTTCTGGTATGAACTTGGAATAATCGAATTAAAAAATCCACTAACATCATGATGCCATTTGGACTCACTGGGAGTAAAAGGGTTAAGAAATGCATTTACTGATGCGTAATGAAAACGTATTGAATGAATTAGAGAATATTAAGAAATTATCTGTTCTGTGATTGGTTTCCATTTCCAATCGCTGCTTTGAATTCAGATAAATGTGACTGAAGTTCTAATGTACACGTTTTAAATGCGCTAATCAATTAAAAAATATATAAATTCAAGCATTTTATTTGAATGTGGCAAATTATTGTTTTGTTACCTTTAAAATATATTTTCTATCTAAAATCGAGAATTAAAACTTTTAAGACATAAAGTTATAAATAAATGCATTTTACTTAAATGTTTCAAAAAGGTACTTTTTATAAAATTAATGATTGTGAACTCGAATTTTGCTGTATTTTCGGGGGGGGGGGGGGAAGGGTAAGAAATAATTGTTTTTCTCATTTGCGTAACATAAATGGCAAATATATTAACAAAATCCAACAATAATATACGCTAAATTATGCAGTATTTAAAAAATGAAATTTTTTCAAAGATTAAAACGCTATTTAATTTAAAACGAATTTGCAATGTAAGTGTAATTTCAAATGTAATGCAAAGTAAAGATATTTAAAATTAATATTGTAGCTTGTACACTTAATTTTTTTTAACACGAATATATTGCCTAAAAAGGAATGGTTCAAATTTTCGACTTCCGACTTTTAATGGATTTACACGTTTTGGGATGTCCTAAACATAATTTGATTATTTTTGAATTATTATTCATGTATGTGTTACACAAAGTTTGTGGGTGTTTTAATTCCAAATTAATGCTCAGAAATTTCATATTTAGATAGATGTGAATTGGTATAAATTGTTGCCCGTTAGATCCTGTATAAATCGCCCTGCAAGTGGCACTGTTATAATGTATTGTTTATGCTCTTGGTATCTACGGTATGTAATTGCAAAAACTTAATATGTGTAATGTTTATTGATAAAGAAAACGAGACGATTTAATTTTGGTTTTCAACCCTCAACAAGGAGTGGGGATGCTATTATCCTATGTATGCCACTTTCAATGGGTATTACAGCTATATTGTAACTTTTATTCTATAAAAATGGACCAAATTGTATATTTATTAATTTAAACTATGTATAATTCTTTAATTTTAGTTTGGAATATCGATCAGGGGTGGGGTGCTGTTGTTCTGATTTTTTTAATTATTATTCTTGAATCTGTGCAACTCTATGTTCAGAGAAATGCATCGTAATTCCTATTCCCAATTGCTAATGTGTAACTGAGCTGTATTTGGCAATATGATTCAGATATAGATTTTTAAAGTTACTTGTTAAAAAACAGAAGCAAAAATAAATAAAATAATAATAATAATAATAAATAAATGTTCGAAAATATGTTTTTAGTTGAAATACAATTGCCCAGATCAAAAATTAGGCAAAACGTTGATGGGTTTTATAAGTCAAACTTGACATTTTTTATGAAAATACTAAATGAAAACAATATAATATATATATGATTAACGAAGAAACGATTTCAAGCATGAGTTTTTTCTTATAATCAACTATTTATTTCAGCGTTTCGCACTCTATGTTGTGCTATAAGAATCGGAGAAGTGTATGATGGTGGTGACCTAGCACCAGGCACCAAGTCGAAAAAGCGTTTAATTAGTGCTGTAAGTTATTACTATCCATGCATTAGTAATTGATAAAATGATAAAAAAAAAAAAAAAAAAAAAAAAAAATAGCACCACACACTTAAAAAATGGATCATAACTAAGGGGTGAAAATAGGGCCATGCTAGGCGCCAGTGTTGAAATCAGGGGGTGGCCCTGGCGGGGGATATTCCCCCTCCCCCGGAGCAATGAGATGTCCCCTCGGAAAATTTGAGATTTTGTGTTTTTAATGGTCAAAAAGAACAATCCCCCGGAACTCTATAATATCCCCCCCCCCCCCCTGAAAGCCACAGAAATACCTCCTGGAGAAAACCGTTGGGCGAACGTCTCAAAAGAAACGATTGAGGACACTTTTAGTGAATGTTGTTCTATTTTAGAGGTACAAAATTGAAATCTTGATTAAGGCAAGTAAGCGAAGACGATGTCATTTAAAATCATGTGATATTTAATTAACAGCGACTATTCGGTGACAAATTAATACAATATTAGGTTCCAGCGTAATAACACTGTTATTTATCCTAATACGATAAATAATGCCCATCCCTACATGGAATACAGAATAAAACCAATAATCATCATTTAGAAAATTGCATTGAAATAAAGACTCATAAAAAAAATAATTTAGTTTAGGCCTTTCGGCTCTGGTGTACTATTAATAGTACATGTCTTTTCATCGAGCATTATTTTGTCTTAACAATTACTTTTGTTAGTAATCTACATATAGTAACGATAGTATACGTCTTTGTATTTGTTATTATGATTTTCTTTTTGTTTTGTTATTTAGTAATAATAATAATAATAATAAAACTTTGCTTAATTCTCTTTGCCACGTTGGTGATTCCTTTATTTAAAACACATATTTCACTCTTTAAATTAAAAATTCAGGTTACTTTTCTGAACGAATCATGTGCAATAAAACACTAAAAATATTTTAAATTTGTAATATGTGTTAAATACGATCTGAAATACGATATTTTCCAAACATCCCCAAAAACGGTTTCCTTAGCCCATTGTCATATGAATATGAATTAAACAGTACGCAAAATAACTACATTCGTTAGATTTCAGACAATGAGATATTCTTTAATCCCTTAACGCTCGAATTAAATTACGGTTTAAAAATTCAAATTGCTTATTGGCACCACTTTTATGAAAAAGAAATATTCAACTTATTTAATGACAGGTTAATCGATACTAAAACATAGCCAATTTCACTATTTTATAAAACTGGTGGGAATCAAACAATTTGAGTAAAAGACACAGCCCGTGAATATGACGGGAGCGAGAATTAAGGGGTTAAACTTCAGTAAATCGATTTGGATAGCTAAGATTAACATTATTAATACAAATGTAATTTTGTTCTCAAAACTGAAAAAAAAAATTGGACCCGAAAGGGTTAGAATGAAAGAAAAAGATTGTTATGCCTTCGGATTTTTTTTTAAATTTAAAATTTAAAAGTGTTAATTATTATTAAAAATGTCATAAAATGAGACATAAACATACAACTAAGTAATTTAATTTTTTTAAATTTTTTTATTTAAAAAATAGTATAAAATTAATAAAAAAAATCGCTACATTTTAAAAAACCATTTAGTTTAAAACTATTAAAAATAAATACATTTTATGAATTTCATATTAAATGTAATAATACTATACACGAACTAGAGTATTTTTATGACAATAACAGGGATATTTTAAAAGTTATTGGTCTAAAGACAACCAACGCTGTGAGTTCCTGAAAAAACATTAATAATTCGTAAATTAAAACTGTGTAACTCATAAACTTTTCAATAAATCAGCATGAGAATAGTCTACTACCTTTGAATATATAGTAAAAACATAATTTAAAAATTTTGTAGTAATTGAGCTATTATTTATTGAGTTATGACGATTTTTAACACAATTTTACAAAAAAAGAAAAAAAAATCACTCTTGAGAAAATAAAAACTTTCAACTTAGTTTTTTTTTAAAGTTAATAAGAAATATAAATGTTTAAAAAGCTCCAGTATCAAAAAATTAACTCTCTTTTCTTTCTAAAACAGTAAGAAGTTTTTGAATTGATATTGTAATAGAAATTGGCCTTTTAAAGGCATACAGATACCTGAAAGAAAATCACAACTTTAGAGTTCCATATAAAGAAAAAAAAATAGATTAAAAATATTTATTTTGTTATTTATAAGACTAATGTAAATTTTGAAACATTCCGTTAAACAAATATGCAAGATCACTATTATTTTTTTTTTTCAAACGGAAGCCTGCCTGACAAAGATCGGAATGAAATCTAGGATCAGCCCTGAAAGTCCTAATGAACGAAAATTAGCTAGAACCTATACAGTAGGGTGGGTCGAAAAAACCGAAATATTTACAATCAAAATATAATAGAGCGGAAAAGTTGCCTTTTGTAATAAAGAATAAATTCGTAAAATATTATATCGATCGGATAATATCTTTTACCGCCGCAAGGGGGCCAAAGTTTCAAAAAATCGCAAAAAAACTTGTTTTTTTTTCAATATTTTTTTTAATTATCCAAACGTACGAATACAATTTCTAATAGGACGCTATGGCTACTTGAAGATATAAGAAATATCCCGGCAAATGTTCATTATGATAAAATAATATCTTTTACTGCCGCAAAGGGACCATATTTAAAAAACGAATTGTAAAAATTTTCAAATTTTCATTTTTTCTGTATTTTTATAATTTCAATAATATGCCTAGAAGTAAATAAATTTACTTTATATCTATTAATATGTCATAAATTGTGTTAACTATTTGTCATAGACTGGAAAATAAAAAAGGTAATCATTCACTATTTTTGACGATCGCTTTATGTACTACTGTTTTACTGCATATCAGCAGTTCATATACCACAAATCACAAAAATGATATAAAATGAACAAAATATTTTAGTATTTTATTAATTAAAATACAGAAATGTTTAACCGAAACGGATTAAATAAACTTAAAATGAAGAAATATTTAAAGTAAATGAGTTTTATAATATGACTTGCTTTCAAATAAAGCCATTGTTCCTCGAGAGGCCGAAATTGATCATATGTGATCCTTACTCCGTTCTGGTCCACAAACTTTACCAGCACTTCAGCGACTAATTTCATGCATCTTTCTACTGATTGAGTGGTACAAGGAAAGTTATAATAGCTGGCATCTTTAATTGAACATTCTAAACTCACCAGCGTTGTTAGATCGTCAATCGATAGACAAACCGTAACAGGTGGTTTCGTTAATTTACAGTTTTGCCTTTCGACTAAAGCCATACAATTTTAAGTTTTACGTTCAAGTCTGGAATGACGAAATGACGGATGGCGCTATTCGTCTCCACAGAACTTCGTGCTTTGGCAATTTTTAATTTTGGCAATCGGCTGATCAGGATGTACTCAATGTGTACATCCTGAAAGTGTACCGCATCAGATGGTTCACAATTAAAATGAATCCATCATGTTTTTCAGATTTTGTGGACTATATTTAGTAACCCTCGTTACTTGCCATATCATCTATAAAATATTATAGTTCCTGTAATTTCACGAATTGCCTTTTTCGCAAATCATGAAAATAGCCTCATTGGAATGATAGCATATGAAGGAGAGGGCATCAGAACCCCAGCCATAAAGAAAATTGCCAAAGCACGAAGTTCTGTGGGCACGAATAGTGCCTTTCGTCACTTCGTCATTCCAGAATCGAACTTTGAAGCTTAAAATTGTATGGATTTAGTCGAGTGGCAAAATTGTAAACTGACGAAACCACCTGTTACGGTTTGTCTATGGACTGACGATCTAACGACGCTGGGGAATTTAGAATGTTCGATTAAACATACCAGCTATTATAATTTTCCTTTCCCACTCAATCAATAGAAAGATGCGTGAAATTAGTCTCTGAAGTGCTAGTAAAGTTTGTGGACCAGAACAGATGGAGGATCACATATGATAAATTTTGGCCTCTCGAGGAACAATGGCTTTATTTCAAAGAAAGTCATATTATAAAATTCAATTACTTTAAATACTTCTTCATTTTATGTTTATTTAATCCGCTTCGGTTAAATATTTCTGTATTTTAATTAATAAAATACTAAAATATTTTGTTCATTTTATATCATTTTTGTGATTTGTGGTATATGAACTGCTGATATGCAGTAAAACAGTAGTACATAAAGCGATCGTCAAAAATAGTGAATGATTACCGTTTTTTTTTCCAGTCTATAACAAATACTTAAGAAAATTTACGACAATATTAATAGATATGAAGTAAATTTATTTACTTCTAGATATTATAGAAATTATAAAAAATAAAATAAATAAAGATTTGAAATTTGAAACTTTTACAATTTTTTTTTAAATATGGTTTTTTTGCGGCAGTAAAAGATATTACTTTATCATAATGAACATTTATTTACCAGGACATTTCTTATATCTTCATGTAGCTATCGCGTCCTATTAGAAATTGTATTAGTACGTTTGTATAATTTAAAAAAAATACTGAAAAAAATATGTTTTTTTGAGATTTTTGGAAATTTCGGTCCCGTTGCGGCTGTAAAAGATATTAACCGATAGGTGTAATATTTTAAGAATTTATTCTTTATTACAAAAGGCAACTTTTCCGCTCTATTATATTTCGATTATAAATATTTCGGTTTTTTCGACCCACCCTACTATACAGACTTCTATTTCTGGTGTTTCCATTTCACGTATATCTATGATTGAGAAATGAAACATAATGGAAATTTTTACTGTGCTTTCAATTTTATTCTTTTTTACGATGCTATGGTGTCACAATATGCGTTTTTCTTTTGCTATTTTATTTTCCTTTTCACAACATAGCCACGAATATAAACTTACGTTAAGTTTAGGAGTCAGGGGGTTTTATGTGACGTTAAGTTGGTAAATATTTTTTGGGAATAAGTGGCAAATACAACATGCAAATACGTACATGCAAAATTAAAATTAAAATCGCGTTGACACATAACAAGATAAATGTCCTTACGATTTTATTCGTTTTTAATAATCTATGGGTTCATAAGATTTTTTTTTTTTTTTTGTTATTCTATTCTCATTTTCACAACATAGCTACGAATATAAACTTACGCTAAGTTTTCGGGTGAGGTGTTTTAATGTGCCATTACGTTGGTAACTATTTTGTGGGGGATACGTGGTAAACACATACATGCAAAACTAAAATTAAAATCGTTTTGACACATAACAAAGTAATATCTATATTACAAGCCCAAAAATTGTCCATCGTTATTGCTAAGCTCAAATGTAACATCAAATCGCTTTTATTGCACATATTTTCGCTTGTAAATATCGCATAATGTCAATATTTACCCCCATCGAATTATGATAAATGTATTTTTAAATAAAGTTTGTTTGGAAATTGTAACTTAAATTACACATTTTTGATGATTTTTTAAATAATTTTCAAGCACGTAAATTTCTAATCTATCAACACATGACTTAACAATAAACATTTGTTTACTAAAATAATGTAAAGTAATCTAATATCATCAGAAATAGAGATTCAATAAAATATGCAAAACTAAGGAGAAAGTACCGGGGATACTTTTAAAACATTATTTTGCCATTTATACCAAAAATCCGATATAATTATTTTTTGTAGCAAGATATGTGCGTATAAAGAATTCCGGTAGCTTAGTGACCAGCGCACCTAGCTGCAGTTTCCTAGTTCGATTCCGAGCTGCGAACTGGACAATGTTCACTCAACCTTTCATACCTTCGTGGTCGAAAAATGAGTACCAGGCTTGCTTGCGAACCAAAGCCGAGCGTCCCACATTAGGTGGACCACCTGACTAGACATATGCTGTACTGTATGTATGGGTCCATGGTCAAGAAAACAGAGTTGGTCCCTGTAGGTCAAGAACCTTAATAGTGGATTGTAGCGCTGTAGACGTTAGACTTTAGTATGAATGTATGTTTTACAGAATATGTTTTTTATATGCCTTAATACGGAAAAAGGCAATGAACTTTTTGTTTGAATTAGTTTTGGGTGCAGGTGTTTTTTACCTATCCAGGATTCTACAAATAAATTCCTTCGATTTTAGTTGACTGCAAAATTCGTACCGTACCACTAAATGCGAAAAAAAAACAAAAACGTGTGGAATATTCGGCGCATTTCAGAATAAAAATATTTTATCAATAAAGAAATAAAATAAAATAAATTTAATCTACTTTAAAGAATAAGTACCGGCAACTCACATACGCTCAAAACTGAAGAGAAAACTTTCATATCACCAGATATCGTCTTGCAACAGCTGACGCGACAACTTTCTATTAAACTTCTAGACAAAACTTCTAACTTCTAAACTGCCTCGGTCTATGTCATTTCACCATTCTAAAATCATCCTCGGAAAATGACATAAAAAAACTATGCTTTCACATGGAGTTCGTTATAAACCTAGGGTTCTGAGGATATCAAAAACTATTCAGTGATCTGCTATTATTAATATGAATAAATTGATCTCAGAGTGATAAGCGTATGTTAGGACTGAAGCTTGTTCTACCCTGTGGCCTAATCTGCGTATCCAATTGCTCGATTATTAGATGCCATCTGCTTGTGCTTCAGTTTAGAGATGCGTGATACAGGCATGAAGGGGAAAAGGAATTTTTAATGTGATACTATAGAGCAGTGAAAATTGTGTTAATAGGATTGGTTCTGACTTGTCATCCCTTGCTCTTTAAATCACTGAGTATATTCGGACCGTGAAATCTTTGCCACGTGCACGTTAGACAAGTATTTCCAATAATTGTAAAATGAGGGGTTATCAGTTTAGAATTACCGTACAGCATCGACAGAATAGAATAGCTTTGGGATAGGGGTTTAAGGCATAAATTAAGAGACATTGAAAATTAAAATGTAAATTAAAAATATCAAGTTATGTGCGAAAATACATTAGATAATTGAAGAGCTCAGATGATAAAAGTGATAAATGACACTATCATCATTTTGAGAAAATAAGCTGTAAAGTTCCAAATATCTAATTAGCGTTTTTTGTCAAATGCTTCCTTTATCAATTAAAATGTCTGTGAGTATTAGGTTTTTTTCAAATACTAAGTTAGCAGATGGTAGAGGACCATTATCATCAATCATTCTTATTTTTTTGTCACATACCACCTTTATCACCTGAACTTTTCAATTGAGCCGTTGATTTTGAAAGTCGGGCAAGTCTATTTTGTAAAAAACATTTGTGAAAACTAAATCTTATTACAAATTAACATAAAAATTATGTTTTTAATCAGTTCACAATAAATATCTTTTAATCTTATCACAAATTAACATAAAATTTATGTTTTTAATCAGTTCACAATAAATATCTCTTAAAATCAAATCAAGTTTGTCACAAGTAATTTATTTGACGTACGATATTTTAAATGCGTTGATTTCGAAAGTGAGCCAAGTCAACGTTGAATAGAATTACTTCACAGTATAATACTAACAATCACAATATTAACAAGCACAATCAAAATTTCATCATGAATACTTTAAAAATCTTCACTACCTAAACTGAGAAAGATAATTATGTGTATGAAACTTATTAGTGGATATTTTTTCATATTTTTTCAAGTTTTTCTTATAAAATTAAATTTATTTTTTACTTTATTGAAGTTTTTCCAAAGAAGAATGAAATACTGAAATAAAATAAATAAGTACATAAAATAAAGAATTCAGTTTGTTGTTATTATAATTATATTCCATTCAAAGTAAACCGACGTTTTTAATAAATCTTTGCTTTTAAAAGTGAAGCAAGTCCAAAGGCGCATACCAAAACCAGAGTTTTTTTTCCGTTAACACTGATAACCATATTATTGCATATTAGATTTACATGAAAAAAGATAATACAATATAAAATAAGTCTATTACTGTTTAAGAATATTTTAGAAGTCATTCACATACAAACTAGTGCATATCTAGCAATCACGTAAAATGGATTTGCCTCACTTTAAAAATCAACGGTTCAATTATACTACGATTTATTTTTTTGGATTTGTGCTTTGGATGCAGATACTTTTCCATTTCAGATATGACTTCGAATTTGATGTTCAATGCATATTTTTTAATTTGTTGTATTAACTGCACAAGGCATCAAAAGTATACTTTTGGGATAGGGATCCTAGATGTAGCTATTGGAAAATGTAAATTAAAAATATCAGGTTATATTCTCCCGAGACCCCGCATCCATTAAAATGGATATTTTGGTTTGGCCTACGAATCACATTAAATATTTCTTTGGAAGCAAGTCCTGATACTGCAATATAATATACACTTCAAAGATTACTTTTAAGTTTTTAGGATCTGGCAACGGCTTCTCGTTTGTTTGTAATATGGCGAAGTGGGTGAGTCAACGTGGTATTCGACCAGGTGCTAGTAAGTTCCAATTTTTCTTTACACGTTTTGTTTTTTAAGCACATTTTAGAGTGTATATGTTAATTTTAATGTTTTTCTAGTATCCTAGACAGTTTTTAACTATAATTTTGTTATATTTATTGCTTTAAAGCTCAATTTAAAATCATCCATTAAAATGGTTGTTGGGTCTTACATGAGTAAAGTTATAATTAGTTTTAGCAGTAGTTTTGGTTTTAATCATGTGCTAGATTTGTAAGTTTTTGAAGTGTATTTAATTTCGCTGTAATGTTTTATTGACTTATTATAAAAAATCCCCGCCGGCCCGGCCTACAGGCGGAGGTACATTTCGAAGTTAAGTATATTAATTGCACCAACAAAAACTAAATCATGATTAGATATAAATCCACTTTAACAGTTTTATCTGGCCGCTTTTGACAAGTTTTTATTTCATTTTTATATAATAGCTGGTTTTATCAGAATCATGTTAAGGCGGTATTAAAAAAAAATACTTTTCCATGCTCAACAACTCGAAATTTTCTGGCACATTTTCAGATTAATTTTTAATAGAAAAAATACGAAACTTGCTGACGTGATTTTTGAAAAGATTTATAAGCGACATGTGTTTTTATTTTTCTTTCAATTAATTGAAACTTGATTAATAAACAATTATTTTCTCAGTAGGGCAATATTTTTCGTTTCTAACAAAATAGCTTCGGGAAATTCTGTTCAAAATGCCCACTTTGACATCATTTTTTGAAATATATTCTGCCTCTATCAAAAAATCGATCATTGCGGTACATTATATAGTTTCTGAAGAAGAGAATCTATCAATTGGACGCGTTTGAGAGCAAAAAGGAATTTAAAAATGAGTAAGAAAATAAGGAGTTTGGACTTGAATACATTCTTAATAAGATGATTTTTTTTCTTCAACCGCTATGTATTTTTAATTTGTTTTTGCTGTAAAGATTGGTCCTATCAAAAACTTGTCTATATAAATGTCGAAGACAATATTAAGAAGATATATGATAAATTCATGGGGATTTTATATCTTGTGAATTGACGGAGTTGAAATTTTTCTTCTTCACCCCCTTTTTTTTGTTTTCGTTTTTATTTTTGTTTTGCGGTACGAATTGGTCCTATCAAAAACTTGTGAATACAAAAGTTGTAGATAATATTAAGGAGATGTATAATAAAATTAATTGCATTTGATATCTTGAGAATTGACGAAGTTATGAATTTTTTTCTCCCAAAAATCCTATTTTTTGCGCCCCTTGAGCCCA
Organism: Maratus speciosus; assembly: GCA_963932465.1. Lineage (NCBI taxonomy): Eukaryota > Metazoa > Arthropoda > Arachnida > Araneae > Salticidae > Maratus > Maratus speciosus. The sequence goes on along the minus strand of OZ010796.1, from coordinate 522,185,103 downwards.
TTTTTAATTTTATCCAAAATCTGTGATACATAAATTTTTGGTCCTATTTTTAGAAGTAATAAAAACTTTAAACTGATTTAATATGTACAAAAATTAAGAAGTTATGGGTTGTTTTCTGTTTTCACAAAACCCCTCCCTATTTCCACCCCCTTGGTCCGATTTTGCCCATTCACGAACGTGACCGAGATTTTATGTATCAGTTTGGAAGAGATTTGTGCAGAATTGTGGAACTTATCGTGTTCAGAAGAAAGTGATATATATATATATATAAAGTTTTTTACTGATGGTGGTTTTGGGTTCTAGGGGTCATGATCGGTGTAGATCTGCAAAAATTTTTCAGAAATTCCAACATAGGAACGACGCCAATAGGTAGTATTTCATACGAAATCTACATAAAAGAGACAGCAAATATTACATATTTTTGTATTTTATTTTAGCCAAAAGATTAACAACATTAGAAGCATTAGAAATAATAGAAAATGGGAATTAGTCTGATCTTGATTTTAGTGATGAATATTTTAATATTAATAACATTTATGAAGATTCTTCAGAAGCTAAAGATGAGGCTACTAAAGAATCAGTGAATAATTTTGCTGATGTGTTAGCCAAATCAATGGAAGTGAAATAGCGAAATATCAAAAGGCAATTTGATTTGGATGAGATCTTTGAAGTAAGTTCAAGTTATGAATTATGTACGTATACATTTTTTTCATATGTAAATTAAGATAATTATTTCGGCTAACTTTTTCTTTTGTTAGAAATTCATATATGTAAACAAAAAAATTAAATTAATACAATTAAGAATATTTTTTACAAGCATCATGAAATCTGATTTTAATTATGTTTACTTTTAGGTTAGCGCAAGTATTCCAGTTCCTCCTGATATTTCACAACAGCTAGAACAAGAAGCACAAATGCACATAAAATTTAAAACACATCATTATTTTAGAAATTACACTGATAATAATATGTATTCAAATGAAAACTAAATTTAGGTGTCCAAGTTGTAATATGTTTTTGTGCATTACCAGTAAAAGAACTTGTTTCAAAGATTTTTATTTGGATTAAATATGTGGAAAATAATTCAGTGTTGTTCATTAAATTAACAATAAATATATATATTTCAATTCATTGTTAATTTAGCGCTTTTCAGTATCACTTTACATGTGAAAAGTTGAATTGAACTGTGTTTACATTTAATCATACTTAAGACACAAACATCTATTAAAATGGGTATGTCCTTAACAAATTTAAAAAACAAAAAAATTAAAAATCTTTAAAAATGATATTTTTTTTTACTCTTTTGATGAAAATAAAGTAGTAAAGACAAAGTCTTTCAAATTTTCTTGGGTCTCAGGAAGATAAACAAAAATAACACTCTACTGGTTTACCAGCCTTGTGTTTCGAATGCAAATATTTTTCCGTGTAACACATTTATTCCTTATTTTAGATTCTATGTAGATTTTATATTCAAAGCCTGTGTTTTAATTTGTTGCTATTAACTCATGATTAACTCATCAGAATATCTTTGGAACAGAGACCCAAGACATAAATTAACAGCCGCTGTAAATTAAAAAGGAAATTATAAATATCTAAGTTATGCACTCAAACAGCATTATAATTATGCTACCATTTTTTCTCATTTGTGCTTTGGGTGCTAATATTTTTTTCCTCTCAGAAGAAGAAAAATCTTATTTATTCATTTTATATTTGACCTGATTTTATGTATAAACAAATTTTTCCTATTGCATATGAAAGGTTGTCTGTTTAGAATTAGTGTGTAGTGTCGGTAGAATTTCTTAAGACAAGAACCTTAGACATAAATTAAGAACTAAAAACTGAAAAATAAAATATAAACTGAAAATGTCAGGTTATTCATACGTATAAATAACATCTTAAAATTATACTAAACTATTTTTTTTTCAGATTTGTATTTTGGATACAAAAGCTTTCGATCCTGCGATGTCAAAGTCTTACGCTTTATTTTATATATAATGCAGATTTGACGATCAATGTCTATATTTGAGTTTTTGCTATTAACGCATCCCAGCGTCAGGAGAAAACATTTCAGACAAAATCACTAGACATAAATTAGCAATCATTGAAAAATAAAATGAAAACTGAAAATATCAGATTGTGCATACGTATAAATAACATCTTAAAGTTATACTAAACTTTTTTTTCAGATTTGTATTTCGGATGCAAAAACTTTGTAGTCTGCGATATAAAATCTTATGCTTTATTTTATATATAATGCACATTTGATTATCAATGTCTATATTAGAATTTTTGATATTAACACATCACAGCATCAGAAGAATACATTTCAGAAAAAATAAATAGCTATAAGTTAACAGTCATTGAAAAATAAAATATTAATTAAAAATATCTTGGTTTATGCGTGCAAATAACATTGTAATTTATACTACTATGTAATTTTGTCGATTTTCTCGTTACAGGTGTTGAAATCTTATGTTTTATTTTATATTTAATATAAATTTGAAGATTAATGCCAATATTTTAAATTACTGTTGTTAGCTCATAAGATCGTCGAACGAATACCCTTTGAACAGAGATCCTAGACGCAAATGATCAGCAACAGAAAAATTAAACATGAATTATAACTATTAAATTATGTTTGCGAATAAAAATCTATAGAGCTACTTATTTATTTTCATATTTATTTTTGGATGTAAATATTTTCTCGTGTCGCATATGAACATCTTATGCATTATTTTATATTTGACTAGCGGAGCGTCACCCGCTTCACTGAACAACAACAACTCTTCAAACGAACTCTTTCCAAACGAATAAGTTGTAAGCTAAAAATCGTATGAACATAAAATTATTATCAATTACAGATGTTCCGTAATCGTGTCCACAGTTAGTTGGCAACTTTAGATAGCATGGTTTTGTGCCAAAATTAAATGCGATGTTGTACCCAGATTTGTTTTTTAGGAGATAAACATATGAGGACGTGAATTTCAAAACTCGCCTTATCCAAAATTTAAAAAATCTTTTTCTCTCTCAATCTATTCTATTCGTGAACCTGCACCGAAGAAACACTACAATCTGAAAAAAAAAAAAAAAAACCCTAGTTTTATCCTGTATTTCTTGCATTGTAAAATCTTGGTTTACAATTAAAACCAATGGACGCAGTCAGAGGTTTTTCGCGATTTCCCCAAATTTGATTTTCTAAATAAGGTGAACTTTGAAACTCGCGTCCTCATATCATGTTATCTTACAGCATCATAATTTTACTTATCAAAGATGCAAATCATTGCTTTTGACCCGATTATGGAATATTGGATCCATATACTTGCCAATCCAGTTTTTTAAGCAAAATGTATAAGTCTTAAGCTAAAAATGTAATTATTATCACTTATAAATCTTTAAATAATATCAATCATTTATAAATCTGTAAGTAATATTAATCATTTATAAATGCTAACACGTCTATTTCAGAGAAACAGACAGGCAGAAAGAAAAAAAAATTAAATGTTATTTTTGACTATACGTCATCTTAATAGTCGAATGAACTTAGAAATAGATGTTTTTCTAAAAATAGACATACAGGGACCAAAATTTTATACATATACGCACATATGATCAATATCTTTATTTTAAATCGTTGCTATTGATCCAAAAAAGCATCAATAAGGACAAATACTCTAGATATACATTAATAGAGATTGAAAAATAAATTGTAAATTGATAATGTTTAATTATGGATGCAAATTACATTTAAGGGGTCTTGTACCTTTTAAACGCGTCGAAAATTAACGAAAAACTTCAAATTTAAATTAGTCTATCTTCAAAACCTTTTTATGTATAAACTTGAAATTTTGGATATTGATTAAACAGATTGTGCTTTGTAATATGCTACCATTAGAAATTTATTAACCCTTTACAGAATTTGTGTATTGTTGAAATCAAAACAGCTCTATTTTTACCCCATAAGTCATTGCGCGCATGATATCTTGAGAAAGCATGTATGGATTTGCATGAAATTCGGTAAAGATACTAAACATATATGTGTGTTTAAAATGATCTACTCTTAGGCTAAAATTATTTCATTTACTATATAAAAAAAATATTTTCGTAAAAAAAAAAAATTAAAATTTTGTATTTTTAATGAATAAAAATAGTCATAACTAAAAATATTACCATTGTAAATACTTAAAATTAGATCATTTTAAACACACATATTTGTTTAGTATATTTACCAAATTTGATGACAATCCATACATACTTTTTCAAGATATCATGCGCGCAATGACTTGTGGGGTAAAAAAAAGAGCTATTTTGATTTCAACAATACACAAATTCTGTAAATGGTTAATAAATTTCTAATGGTAACATATTACAAAGCACAATCTGTTTAATCAATATCCAAAATTTCACGTTTATACATAAAAAGGTTTTGAAGATAGACTAATTCAAACTTTGAAGTTTTTCTTTAATTTTCGACGCGTTTAAAAGGTACATGACCCCTTAACAGTGATACTCATTATTTTACAAATTTGTATTTTGATACAAACATTTTCACATCTGAAATGTTAAAATTTTATTCATTTTTTTACAGTTCACCCAGATTTTATGCATAAAAAAATCTTTTTGGTTGCAACTGAGGATTTTTTAGTTTAGAATTACCATGAATAATTTACAGAATACGTTTGGAAGAAGAATCTTAGATATAAGTTCGTATCATTGAAAAAAAAAAAAAAAAAAAAAAAAAAAAAAAAAACTAAATTAAAAATAGCAGCAAATATTTTGTAATTTGTTATTGTGTAGATTTGTGTTTTGGATTCAAATTTCTTTGTCTCAAATGGCAAAATTTTATGCTTTTTCTATTATATTTTCAATCCAGAACTGATTATCCATTCCTAATTTTAATAATTATTTAAAAATTAAAATAAATTATCATTACCGTTTCCTTAAATTGAAATATATATTTGTTCTTCTAAAACATTAAGGCTTCAAGCTATAGGGACCTATGTATCGCCTGTAAACTCTATGTGTTGGACTTCTGAAAATACATTCTTCATTCTATTAAATTCTATTACTCTATTCTATTTTATTACTCTATACCTCTGTACTATTCTCTATTCTATTAAAAGCTATTAAATTCTATGACAAAATTTTAGCACTTTTTTTCACAACATTTATAGTGAAAATGATGTGGCTGTTGATACTTTATTAAAAATGGTTTGAAGTGAAGAATATTAAATATTATCTTTGTCATGACAAAGCAATAATTCTCAGAACTGTTAACATTTCGCATATCTTGATAAAATGCAAGCCGCTTCATGTATATATTTAAAATTAATTTTAAGAATTTCGCCAATATATAAAATTTCTTCAACCTTCAACTTCTCTTGGTAACATGTACGACGGGTCATTCCATGTCAAGTCGCCTAAATTCGGATATGGTCCCTGCTCCACAATCTTCAATTTAGATGTAATTGCTACAGGGCATACATATAGGTTTAATATGGACATCTACAAATTGTCAGAGTCATTAGTATAGTATGGTAGGGGCAGCACGGGGACTTCTCCGAGTATAAAGTTCACTTTTTCAGTGTCTTGTCAAACATGAATAATCACCAAGTTTAACATCTCACTGTTCGTGATACATGAAATCTAACATATTAAAATTTTGCTTCCTAGTTAAATTTTTTATGCTAGAGAACATAATTGCAGCATTGACGTCTTGCGCTCTATGACGTACGGAACGTACGTCATGCTATTCTGGTCATTACCGGCAATGACGTACGCAGCGTACGTCATGATATTTTGATCCATTCCACCAATGATGTACGACCCATACGTCGTGCAATATGTGTGAAAATGTGTTCCCTTACAGTCGTGTTGTCGTTTTCGTACAAAGACATAAATGAAAACTAGTCGGTACGTATGGGGAGCCATGTAGGGATACCCTGTTTATGTGTTCTGGTTTCGTAGATTTTCCATGGCAGTGTAATAAAAGCCATTTTGATGTCTATTACCGGAGTAGATTATGAAATTATATTTCCATGATAAGTTTTGTTTTGTATGCATTTGATGTAGTATTCGTATTTGCTTTATGTCATTATTTTGTATTAGCATTAGATATGTTAATTTATAAACTTTAATTAGAATAGTTTAAGTTACAGAATGCTATAAAAAGTGATAAAATATCTCTATTTAGATTGACAAAAGTTTCATAGCACAAACGGCGACATTTTTAAAATCATTCATGATAGAAAATATTTTCACATAATTTAAAAACAATTGATTTAAATTATGTGAAAATATTTTCTGTCATGAATGATTCTGAAAATGTCACCATTTGTGCGATGAAACGCTCGCCAATCTAAATAAAGATATTTTATCACTTTCTATAGCATTATTGAACTTAATCTGTTTATAAGTGATTATTATGCATGTTAATGATTATTAAGATGATACATGGCGCAGAATGATATACATTTTAAAAGCAACGTTAAAAATGACAGAATAAACAAAAATTTTGCAGACTAGTTTCGGTAGCGTTTAGCGTACCGTGCTCAGTGCAAAAAATAACGGAATCATTTCCAGTGGCATTTCCTACACTAGTCTCCCATTGGCTGGTACCCAGGTTTTCTTGTTTCCCCATTGGGTAATGAACTTCTCAGTTGAATCCGCCTCTCCTCTATATAAATGAGCAAGTTTCCGTTATTTTTTGCACTGAGGACGGTACGCTAAACGCTACCAAAACTAGTCTGCGAAATTTTTGTTTATTCTGGCGTTTTTAACGTTGCTTTTAAAATGTATATTATGCATGTTGTTATAGAATAGTCTAGTTAAATCTACTTAATTAATTGAACTTGATTAATTAAATTTGTTTTATTTTTACAAACTTATCAACACATATAACATATGGATATCTTTCTCTAATTATTTGTAATAGTCGACACAATTTTTGTCTAAAAGTCGCTGGTGACATATATCCGCCAACAACGCTAGAGCGCAAGAGGTTGAAGACCAATAGCGATATTCATTATAGACCATACAGTCTATCACGATGAATATTTTCATTTTTTTTAAAAGTTGTAACAAGGTTGCCAGTTTGGCCTCCCTTTTTATTTAAAAATTTTAAATTCACACCGTTAGCTCCGAAAGAAGAATATTTACTTTAAGTAATCCCGAAATGTCCGTCATTAAATAAAAGAAAAAATACTATTTTTAATTTCTAGTGTATATTCGTATTTTCTGAATAAAAATGGAGGTCAAACTGGCAATCCCGAGTTGTAACTACTAAACATAAGGCTTTGAAAGTCTGTTGTATCACCAATTAATTACTTATGGGCATGTCATAAAGCTACTGAAGTCATGTTTTATGTGCGCAGATATTTATCAATTTTTTCACCTTAGATATCCCTCAAAAAATAAATTACAAATACAAATACAGTCTGATTTCCAGATGCCAAAATTTACTGTTTTGATTTGATTGCTGTTAGTACCACTAGAAAGAAAGAAAAGGGAATTTTGAAAAAAAAGCCTGAAAACACTCTGATCTGTATTGTTATATTTTCTTTCGGTTGCTGGTAACATAGATTTGAAATTACGAATATTTATTTAGAGTTTAAAAATACTTTCATTTTCATCAGTGACAGGACGAGACTCGAATGAAGTTGCATGATATAAAGAAAGAGCTGTTAAATAGCATTTTTCTTAACTCCTTGGGGACGAGCGACCAGTATACGTGCCGCGTTAGGTGCTCAGAACCCGTGATTATTCTCACCAGTAAATTTTTATTGTAAATTTTGCCTTCTTCAATACGAGCATTTTCTCGATTCAATTAGGCAAAATTTCTGTTTTGAAAAACGGGTGATAAAAGATTAAAAATTCTGTAAAAGACGCTCGTCCCGAAGGGGTTAAAGAAGTTGCTGCATATTTGTTCTTCTGAAGTTATTGAACTTTGTCAGTAATATTTTTGCCAAGTTTCTGTCGGTACCACCATTTCGACAGATTTTTATATTACAGTTACATATAGGGTATATCCTTAAATCCGTTTTGGTTCAAACGGCGAAATATTATATAACACTAAAACGACCGGAAATTTCACTCAAGTTTTATGAAAATATTTTACACTGGAATTTTTACTTAAATCTGTTTAACATATCTATTTACCATTTTTCTTTTTTGTGTCTTTTAAACTTATTTTACAAAGAAATTTCTGATTCTAACCGAAATGTATTCATGTGGTAGGGGTCAAAATGACCCCGTTTTAGTGTTAAAATAATATATATTTAAAAAGATATAAATTGTAACCTATCGCTTTTTAAAACAGAATTTCTAGAAGCTGCAAAGATGCGAATACAAAAGTACAGCTCATTACGCCAAGTAGGTTTTGAGTTATGTTTAAAAAAAGTTCCACATCGCAGTTTGTTTTACATCCATTAAAACCCTTTGAGTTCGGGTGGGTGAATTTCCACCCGCTTAATTTTAATCTCCAAATGTCACAATAGCACCGAAATATTCGACCAAATTTATTTGAAAATAAATTAATGCATTTTTTCGTGTATATAACAAATCGAATTTTTTGTTTGCAAAATACTGGTACCAATGTGACATTTGGGTATTTTGAAGAAATTCACCCACCAGAGCTTAAAGGGTTAAAAAGAAATTTAAGAACAACATTAAATAGTAAACGTTATTACTAATATTTTGGTATCACTTACATTTTTGTACGATGATTTTCGGCTTTTGTTCCAGACAGGTAACCAGTATGCTGATCACTAGACAACAGCTTTCTCATATTATCCTTCCTACTGTATTAATCGAGGATCATATATGTTGTGATTGTAGTATATTACAATAATCATTATCAATATTGAAATATTATTTATGATCTTCAATAATTTAAGCTTCTGGATGACGGAAATTCTGAACCCTAATTTGATGCATACGAAAATGTTTTCAGTCATGAAATATTATCAAGTTAAAAAAAAAGCGAAAAATCATGCGTCATGGCATAGGTTATGAAACACTTTCCAACACTATCGGAATATTGTTAAGAAATTCCATTTTTGTTCATACAATGAAATGAGATATCTAAATAAGCATTAAAAAAATATCCCAATACATTAAAAATTCATTTTCAGCAATTGCTGTCCATAGCCGTTAGCGTGTGCGAATTCTTTCATTCAACCCTATAGAATCTATACACCTCGTAATACTCTAAAAACTATTTAAATTTTAAATTGCATATCATAGCTGAAAACATACATGCAACAGTTGTGGCTCATAGTCAGTGCTGTAACCAGATTCTTTTAAAAGGCTCTGTAAATAAACGAGTGTATGCACTGGGAACTCCGTGGCCGAGTGGTTAAGGCACCACGCTGCTAATCGCCTGAGAGTGCAGGAGGTCTGTGGTTCGACTCCCACTGGCTCCGTTGCACATTCTTTGTGGAGCTCCCGGCTGTAATTCTCTGGTGTTGTAAATTTCCTTGTCCTATCTCGTCATTGTATATTGACGAAATTGATATGTCTGGTTTGTGTAATTATCTCTGTGTATAAAATAAAAGGTCACTCGAGGCGACAGCCATTGTAGCTATAGTCCCCAAAGCAATCTCCACTTCGGTGTACTTCAAATGTCAAAAATTGCATGCACTCAATATTCTATAAAAAACAATGCTGTAGGTGCACATCAGTATATGCATATCAATTTATTGTAATAGTGTGGCAACACCGCAAACGATTTTTCTATTAGATCTTAATGTAATGGAAATCTTTTGAGCGTCCCTCTAAACGAACTATAGTTGTTAATTACTCTACACTCTGTAGAAAGCATATTGCCATCCAGCCCAGGGATGCACATCAATTTAATCATGTTTGAAACAGTAGAACATCGTTAATATGTGCAGAAATTTTTTTTTTCCAAATGACCGTAACATAACGGAATACTTTTGATTGTCCCTGTAAACGAAGTATAATCGCAACTTATTCTATTCTCTATAGAAAACATGTTTCACTGTACTTCATAAATTCATATCAATTTCAGTATGTTTGAAATAGTAACATTGTTAAAATGAACAGAAAATGAGTTTTCCCCATTGACCGTAATATAACGGAATACTTTTGAGTGCCCCTGTAAACTAACTCTAAATGGTGAGCACTTCATTTTTAAAACCGAAAATACCACGGTGAACGTCAATACTCTATATCAATTACATGGCAATTCGAGTCTATTTACGCGAGTTAGAACATAGACAGACGGGCAGACAAATCGAATTCATAAACACTTTTCATCAAACATCGATAGTATAAAGTCATATGAACAAAATGAGCTAGATATGACAAGGTTTGAGAAGCCGAATATAAGTTTAATTAAATTAATTATTATTAAAAAGCTGTAAGGATTTACCGCTTTCGCTGAAAACCGACACTTAGCCAGCGTCCAGACGTGAAAAAAAGTAGCCACAGCTAAAAATTCAAAGCAAAATAAATGTGAAATTTTATGGCCACCTCTTTAAAATAGGTATGACAGACGTTTCCGGCAGAATAAAGTTTGTCATACCAAGTTTTTCTGAAAGGGCACAAAATTTTCTATAAAATGCTCTAAGAGTGATCAGTATCCGCGATGACGCTACAACGTTATACCTTTTTATTAATAATTAATATAATCGAACATATTTTTGGGTTGTCACACCGAGTCATATCTAGCTCATTTTGTTTGTATGACTATTTATTACCGATTTACATAAAACAAATTCAATTCCGCGATCATGGGGCTTTCGATGTCACCGGCAGGTGTGTAGGTGATCCTAAAGAAAATGAAAAATAAATCATCTTTTTGTGCGATTTAAAGTCAAGCTTGCACCCACAGAATTGCGTGAATTCTTCCTTGGCATAACCTGACATCGGGTATTTTTTTTAAATATTTTTTTCAATAAGATATAGTCCTATTAATTAGGGAAAAGCACAAAAACTTTTCATTTCTACTAAAAATCTCCCGATCTTCAGTGGCGTAGCTAGAGCATTTCGTTTGGGGGGGGGGGAGATGGAATTTACCGAATGTTACTAGTAAATTTTGTATTTTTTTTTATTTTATATTTATTTGTATTTTGTATTTTTTCGCATTATTTTCTTTTGGGCGGGGGGGGGGGGGGGGTGATTAGACATTTATTTATTATTTCAGCAGTGTATAAATAAACAGACCGAAAAATGTTAACAAAAAACTAAATAATTTCAACCATTTAAAATTTTACAAACTGGGGGGGGGGGGGAGCGAAGGTAGTAGAAATTATGAATGGAGGGAGTGAAGTAGATAACTGCTGATTTATTTATCGTATTGCACAATTACGAATAAGGCAGAGGAAAAAAAAGTAATTTTAAAGACTTTAACCCTTAACTGATCAGGTGAGGTGTTTTCCACCCCGGAGAAATTTCAATTATGAAGAAAATTTTTTTGTGGTATTTAGATACGTGTATTTATATGTATATGTATGTACACTTACATTACTTTTTCAGTTGTTTTTATTCAAGTAAATTATGCAAAATTCACAGCAGATTTTCTTATTTTAATTCGCTACATTTTGTGGAGTGCACAAGACAAGAAATCAAATTTTGGGGTTGTATACACACCACCTCACCACGTTATTAAAAAAAAAATCACCTCATCACTTAAGGTTTAAGCTTTTCGTGCTCGATACCCCAGTGAGGGGAGAGGAAACAAAGGTAAAAGCAGTAATTTGGGATGAGGTGTAAAAAGACAGATTTAGATTGATTATTTATTATTACAATAAAAATTAATTCAATAGAAAATATTTAAAAAGTAATTCTTTTTTTCTTTTATTTATAACTCAAAGTTTGAAATTTGCAATACTTTTTAAATTTTAAGTTAGAAGTTTGTACAGGTAGAAATTTTCAGGTCCGATCCAGGTCGACCCATAGGAAAAAAATCGACACGGCCCATTATAAAAGGTAGGCCTGAACTCGGCCAGGCCTGTCGAAAAAAATTATTGGCCTGGTCCGGCGTTATAGCAGCTAAAAGTTCAGCCTGAGACCATCCTGGCCCAGAAAAAAATGAAAATCTCGGCCCGAGCCTGGTACGGCCCGAGTAAATTTTTACAAAACATTGATTTTTACGTAGATTTGGTTAAAAATTTGTCTGTACGAGGAATTTTCTGATAAAAAATACTTAATCTTAGCTTTTTTCTTTCTTTCTTTTTTTTTTTTTTTTGGTAATCTTTAGTTTTGTAGAAATGCCGTAGGCTGCGATATTTATTTATTTTTTTAATAAATCTCTATTTGTTGTATGCCAATGTTTCGATTATCATTAATTTTGTTAATCCATATTTCATGGCCCCACCAGTGGCTGAGAGGTTCTGCTCTCGAAGCTGGTAGTCGGGAAGTGCTGGGTTCGATCCCAGTCGCGCCTGTCGGCCTAATCGTTCGGAGTTTTCGTGGTTTTCTTCGAACCTTGGATTTCCAAGCGTTAATACGGGTTAGGTTCCCTTAGAAAGACCCCCACGAAGGGCACTCCCCCCACTCTGGGCCTATATCCCTCGTGCAGATAATTGGCCGTCATAAATACAACCAACCATATTCCTTGTATTGGAGACTTAAAAATCTAAAAAATGCTATACAGTAAAATCTTCTAAGACGGAATCGCACAGTTAAAGTAAAAAAAAAAAATGCATTATAGACAAGTTCCATTTTCACCCGACTGCGAAGAAGGGTTATGTGTTTCACGCGTATCTGGGTATGTGGATTTCTTTATACCCTCGAAACATCCCAACGGCTGGATGGATTTTAATGAATGAGGTCTCTGTCGATTTGATTTAACCGTCCGATGGTTATAGGCTAGGTTTTGTTTTTATAATTCAAAATGGAGGCCGTAAAATACAAAATGGCGGTACAGACGAAAATTTTTTTAATGCACCCTATTGAGTGACATATCATTGGATAGGTCTTTCAAAATGAAAACGATGTTTCATTGACTATTTTACAGTCAAAAGCTCCGTTTAAATATTACACAAGCTGGAAGTTAGGATCTCTAGTTTTACTGCAACTCTAACCTTCATAGACATCTATAGGCCTCATCAAAACAGTTTTTATAGATAGGAACTAACAGTTAAATACAACTTAAAAGTCATCAATACAAGTAAATAAAAAAAATAGTTAAGTAATATAAAAAATAGTTTCACATTCATGAGAAATAATTAATTAGTTTGCTTTTTACGCAGTCGGGTTTTTTTATTTTTTAAATTTAATATGTTATTAATAGGTGTAAATGTGTTATATATTCTTTTCTCACATATTATATTAATTTTGCATGGATCAACACATTTTTCGGTTTAAAACATGATTCCGCCATAGGCAGGTTCTTTTTCACGCGTATTACTATATTTTAATTTAGCTGTATTTTGCTACCAGGCCACGCTGAGACAATGATTTTCATACGGGTAGGGTGAGAACCGGGACTGAAAATTTTGGCCCGTGGAGACTTGGAAGAATAAAACCAGTCGCGGCTCGGTACAGAAAACATTTTATGTTTTGCCAAAATTATTTATTACTGACTCATTTAAGTAGACATTTTTTTTTTTATCCAGAAGCATGTAATCAGCAGGTATGAGGCATGAAGTGCTTTGAAATCAAATAGCACTTTTAAATTTTCTGATAAATGTATTACATATTAAGTTATAATCCAATTGCTGCCTCAAAATGATCTTTTGCCGATTGTCACGTTTTAAAAAAATCTGTTCCAAACGTCAACTTTAGCACCATTTTCTGAAAGACCAGTTACCTTTATAGGAAAAAAGAGAAACGCTGTTCGTTTACGAAGAAGAAAGAATATCTGCAAATTTCGTGCATTTAAAAATGAAAATTTCTTCACGAAAGTGTGAAAAAAGATGCAAGTTACGATTTCAGAACAGCTTTAAATAGTTTTTAAAAACCACAAAATGTGGCTAATCAAAGGTGCACTTTATTTGTAGGATATCTTTTCTGTTGAATTTTTAAGCTGGAACTCGTAACATGGAAAGTTATCACAATTGAAATAGTCAAATATCATGTTGAGCAATTGAATTAAAGTATAAAAAAATTAAATATTGTTATTTTAATTTGCAATAATGAAAAAAAAAGAGTGTTGAACACAAAAAGATTTTTTTTCCATGGAGAAGGGGAAGGGGAGAGAGGGTAGACAGTGTGGAAAATTATTTTATTTTCTGCAAAATTACTTTGCTTGCATTTTTTTGTGAGCTGTAGCATTGATTCTGTTACATGAATTAGCCTGATTCAAGTCAAAGGATTTTTTTAATTAACTTTGAGATTCCTTCATTTCAGAAAAAAAAAAAAAATTGCTTTCAGTTTTTGCAGCAGAAAGTAAATGTATATCTAAAAACGCCAATTAGAAGAAAGATTAATGCTTATCATCAATGCACTTGTCTTTATATATCAATACAACTGATGATTTTAAAACACAAGTTCAAAAACATAAATAAAAAATATCTTTTCGAACTGAATGACAAGAACCAGTGTTGCAGTCGTAAAAAAACAAAGGGTATACGCTAAAATCATGAACATTCATGGATACAGTATACGCTAATGCTTTATTTGAGACGCAGATGGTATGCGGAGCTTCTTTAAAAAAATCCAGAGAGGGTATACGGCGTATATCTCCTTATGCCCTCCACTACCCCGTGACAAGAACAGATCTAGATCTTAAAACATATCATCGGTTTATATTTGGTTACAATGAAAAAATCCAATATTTTATAGTTCTCTGTCTTATTATTATTTTTCTTTAAAGCGGTTCTCGAGCTTCCTACTGAACAAAATTTTCTGACACATTTTGTGTCTCATTTTAAGCATATTGGCAGGCCTGACTGTTGAAGCGGAATACAATGGAAACTAGTTTCATTTTTTGATAAAATTACTTATCGCGTTATAAGCGATTGTGGTCACATGACGACAAGTATTTTGCCTTTCTCTAGCTGCCGTGTCTGGAATTCGGTTAAAAACGCCAACTTTGACAGTATTTTCTGAAAAATCTTTTGAGTTTACCAAAAAATGGAAAACGTCTTTCGACTACATAGTTTCTGAATAACAACACCTACCAATTTTCGAACAAAAATGAATTCAGAAATGTCTCAGAAAGTACCTCTTTTGATTTGAAAACACCCTAAAGGATTTTTTTCGCGCATTTTTTTAAAATAATTTTTTCAAGAAACTTTTAATTTTTCGAAGATATAAATACTATCATATATAGTAGCTAATAGAGATGCACCGAATATTCGGTATCTATTCTATATTCGGCCTTTTGTATTCGCAAAGTTGAGCCCAGCTCGAAAAAACCCGGTGGGTTTTTTCAGAATGGGCCCACTTGAAAAAGCCCTCTAAAAAACGCATAATGTGTGTTTTTTCAATTTTCAGAAATATTTAAAAATTTAAACAACACATACATTTAATGAATTTAAGTCATTTCAATTAATTTTGAAAAATATATATATATAAAAGCCCATGCGAAGTAAAATAAAAATGTATTTCAGCCCATTGAAATACTTTACTAACATAGAACCTAGTAGGCAACATACATAGTACATAATTATAGGTAAAGGTATATCATAAGTATGTCTTTATATAAAAAATTCAAATCATCTATATTCAAGGAAATAAAAAATATTTATTTTTACTTTCTTCTATCCTTAAAAGAAGTATTTGATTCGTAAAAATTTTTTACTTCCAGTTTATGATGGATTTATACGTTTTAAAAAGGTCCTGAAGACAATTTGATGGTTTTTAGAAAATGTGTCTGTATGTGAAAAGCATTTTATGGGTGCTCTATCTCAAGAACTAATGCACAGAATTTTACAAAACTTTAGACTGAGTTAGAAATTGATGTAAACTGGTGCTGTTAGTTTTTAGTATATATTGCCCAACAGGTGACGTTGCTATGCAGCATTTATCTCAATTTTTGCAATAGCTTTATCTCAAGAACTAATGCACAGATTTTCGTAAAACTTCAGATTCTGTTACAAGTTTACTTTGCTTATTAAGTTTTGGTGCATATCACCCAACAGGTAGTTCTGCCATGCTGCATTTTTCGCGATTCCAGCAATAACTTATCTCAAGAACTAATGTACGGAATTGAATAAAAATTCAGATTTGGTTATGCCTCCAGCACAACAGTGGCGCTGTTGTGCTGCATTTATCTTACTTTTTGCAATAGCTTTATCTCAAGAAATAATGCATGGATTTTCATCAAACTTCAGATTTAGTTAGACGTTGACGTAACTGTTACTGATAAGGTTTTGTTGTAAATTGCACAACAGGTGATACTTCTATCTCCTTGTTAAATGCATCCAATTCAACGAACCTATATTTTACAATCCTCATAATGGGCATACTATATTGCCATTTAATTTTTGCATTGTGATAGCGAATTTTGAATTATTAATATGTATTTGATAGAGGAAAGTTTTGGGATTGGCACATCCGACTAGTTTACCCCTTTTTTTCTTCCTACTTATATATTTTAAATTTTAATATTGTATTCATTATTTGATTTTAAAGCAAATTAACAATTTTATAGCCTCTATTATATTTAAAACTAATTTGTGCGAAACACTGACATTTAATTAATTTAAATTCATATAATTTATACAATTTATAACTTTTAAAAAAGCATTACAATTATATTGTATATAAAGGAACAGTGTATATTTTTTATGTATAGTGTATATAATATATAAATAATATAGTGTACAATAATGTAATTACGCATAAATTACACTTTTGAAAAAACCCGATTTTCCCCGAGGAAAATTAGGTTTTTCATGAAAAAAACCATGTCGGTTGGATTTAAAAAAAAAAAAAAAAAAACGGGTTTTTGCGAACCCTGCTTTTCGCCCATGTTACCGAATATTCGGTGAGACCGAATATCAAGATGTTCGGCCAAACTGAATACTTAAAAAAAAAAAACTTTTAAAACATTTTTTAAAATCTTACACAATTTCTACTTTTAACTGTCAACTTATAAAGATATTCATAATAATTAGAAACAAAATCATCATATTTAAGTAAAAGAGAATGTTTTTACGTTATTTGCTTTTTGTAAAGTATTACTTAAGAAAATTAACCATTAATGGGGATTTTCATAGGAATTAACAATGTAAAAATGCAAGTTCCTGAACCTTTTCTGGTAAATAATCTGTTTCTTGCTTTTTCATAAAAAAGGGCGCTTCTAATTAAAACAGAAAAAATTTTTGGATTGATAATACACATCAAGAAAGACATTTTTTGCTCAGAAAACCATAATCGCAATCCACTTATTCAGTTATAAATAAAGTGTATCTCATCTCATTCGAGGTCAAACTTGGATTTTCATTTGTTAACCCTAACGAAGATATCATAACTATATTTTTAACAAACTTGCTTTGATTTCTGTGAAATATAATACCATGATGAGAAGTGCTGGAAATTGCCACTTTTCATATTTAAACAACTATGAGGTAGACATTCCTTTATTCAGAATGCAATTTATAGTATTTATACTGTGTCATTGGCCAAAATTCAGCCATTTTCAATGATATTATCACATTTAATACAAACTAAATTAATATGAAACAAATCTTGCTAAAATATCTCCCTTTTACTGATAAAGCTGTGAACGAAAATTCAGTTTCGGCTTGTAGTTGCACACCCAGAATTTTTGACTGAATATATTGTAATTTTTATGGAATAAATGGAGTGAGGTGTTGTTTCTTGTTCAAAATTTTTTGTCTTGACCACATTATCTCTGTTGAAAGTTTGTTACAATTTTTTTTAGGAACAATGTGTATGTTTACAATCTTTGAAAATAATTGCCCATTCGAAACACTGATCTAAGATGCATTTAAAAACTTTCAATAATCATAATTAAATCAAAGATTTAGAAAGAATTTCAAACTAAATCAAAGACAGTAGAAAAGTTATTTTTGCTGAGTTGTTTGTTTTAGAATTTCAAAAAAAAAAAAAAAAAAATTATTCACTTGGTTTAATTCTTCAGAAGAAGCTATGAAATATCAAACTTTTTTAATTAATAAACTTTTAAAATTCTCTTCTTAAATACCTCAAAGCAGATTTTTTTCATGTATAAAGTTTACTTGTAAAAAGTTCTTGTTTATCAATATATAAGTTTCTGCATTAAATATTATGTAAAATTATTTTTAAATTTAACATTTTAATGCTTTTAATCTTTGAAATATGAAAGTATTCGACCAGCCGAGTACTTGGTATTTGGCCGAATAGTTACTACTCGGCTGGCCGAATATTCGGTATTCGGTCTAACAGTTAATTCGGCTAGCCGAATATTCGGTAGAAAAGTTATTTTTGCAAAGTTGTTTGTTTTAGAATTAAAAAAAAAAAATATTCACTTGGTTTAATTCACCAGAAGAAGCCATGAAATATGAAACATTTTAATTAATAAAATTTTAAAATACTTGACCAGCCGATTATTTGGTATTTGGCCGAATAGTTACTACTCAGCTAGCCGAATATTCGGTATCCGGTTCACCTTTAGGCCGAATATTCGGTATTCGGTCAAAATCACTATTCGGTACATCCTTAGTAGCTGATGTAATTTTATTACACTGTTTTAATTTTCTTTGATAAGAAAAAATTCCCGGTTCTCTCTTATTTTTTTGCTTTGAAAATCAGACGATACAACAGTAAACATCTGGCGACATCCTGTCCCCCGAAAAAATATCCCCCCCCCCACCATAGCTTTCACAGTCCAGCAAAACGAATTTTAACGAACAAGAAGTCTGGCCTTCTAATTTCATTTGCATTGGTCAAGGAGTGTACGCATTTACCCTCAAGCCCTTTTTCTCCAGATTCCTTTCTTGAATGAAGCGAAGATATTCTCTACAGGGATACTGCATAGAAATAGGAAGAAGGTATATTTAATCTTCTAAGGGATACTGTACCATGGACCCTCCCCCCCTCCCTCCCCTTCTTACACCCATGGAATAGCTAAAAAGTGAAATTGCAGTCGACTCCGAGCGAAAAAAAAAAAATTACACAATGCAAAGAGAAAGGAAGTTTCTAATTAGAAAATATTTAATTATTTTAAATATGTTTTGACATTGTTTTCTGTTTTGTAATACGTTTTTAAAAATTCTTAAAAAAAAAGAAAAAAATCAGAGCCAAATGATGCAGTTTTTGAACGAAAGTGAAATTACCGAATGTATATGAGTTTATCGAAGTGGGGGGGTGTCGCACCCCCCACACCCCCCCCCCTGTAGCTACGTCCCTGCGCGATCTTACAGGGTTATTTTAACAAGAACAAAAATTCATAACACTTCCACTTCAAAGTGTCAGTGTATTTTCATGCCAATATTGTTAAAACTCTTCTATCTCTTATAAAATCCCTCGATCCTTCAACAAAGTGTAGGTTCTCAATTCAAAAAATAAATATTAATCTACAGCGTGTCCTAGTATGAAATGAATGTTTTAAAATTCAATAAAAAGTAAACACTGACAGCTATTTAAGTTACTCTAGCAGAAGAGTAAATATGTGGTCAAAAATTTGTTGTCACCGGCTCTCGGACTATAAGAAGAAAGCAAATAACCTTTTTTTCCCGACGAATATGATAAATCAAAATATTGCTTATTTCACTAACTTTCCATTTCATGTGCACTGAAATAATAAAAACTTTTCCTCTTTTCGAATCGAACGTCAAAATATCGATTGCAGCAAGAATCGTTTCTGTCATGCATCCGAAACGTTTATATCAATGAGTTAAAACCATGCAAGTATTTAAAAAGACCCACACAAACATAAGTCGGATATCAAAGAAATAAATAGTACAGTTTGTATCCCAGTAATATACGGTGCTTCATCAAAATTTATGCAATATTTGAAGGTTTTAAATTTTATGCTTAGTGGCTTTTTCCCGTAATGAGACCGTGTTTGGTCGTCTATTGTTTCGAAAAGAAAAAGAAAAAATCCCTTATCAAGTAAGAGTTATAAATACCTTTTCCTTTTAAACCTTCTCCAAGAGAGAAATTGCAATTTTTTATATGGGATTATAAAATTGGGCTTTGCACTTCATCTCCTTTATGAAATTCAAAGAAAGAAAATATTAAACGACCGTGCATGCTTCACAAATCGTTCTGGTTACGCTTATGTCCGTTAAAAGTGATTTTTTTAAATTATTTGTGCAATAGATAGTAGAAATAAAAACACCTTCTAAATGCCTTACAGATTTTCATGTGACCTGATTGAATACCTAATAATCTAGAAGTAATTAAGACTGAGACGCTTTCTGGCTGCAATAAGGCTCTTAAAGAACAGACCCGGCCTCAAGGTCAAGGTGTCTGCAGTGGGTGCAATGCACCCATAGCCCTATACTTACAAGAGCCTCTGAATGACATTAAAGAACACATTTTTTTACCTTTAAAAAAATGGTCCCAAAAAATCTTTCACCTGGGTCCGTACCTAGTCTTTGCGATTATAGGGGCCCCATATCGAGATTTAAAGACCTTTTTTTAACCTTTAAAGAAAGATTAGGGCCCCAAAAATGTGTCTTGCACTCCATCTCCTTTAAAGAGAAGGCTGACTCTGATTAGAAGGTAGGAAGTCATACTAAAGCATCTTGGAAGTAGCAGTAATTTTCACAGAATCCCTTATCTTAAAAATTATAGTACATAATCGTGCAAAAAAGAAAAAAAATCGAATTAAAAAAATAAAACGGAATCTGCATTTAGATAAGATTAGGTTTATATAAAACTCAACTAAAATATTAATTTTCTTAGATGTAACTTCAATATCATCAAGGGCTCGACCGTGCTCAGAATTGATGCAGGCCCCGCCATGTTTATGCTTTCTAGTTTTTTGAAAAAAATTTCATAGGAGTATCTTCTATATAACTTTAAAAATGTGTAATCGAAATTCGACATTGTCAGTACTATAAGTAAAACTAAATTATACTGCACATCTCATAAAAATATACTTCATTTAGTACATTCTTGGAAAATAGAAAAGACTTTTCTTTTAAATAACAGAATGTCATATTTGTGCATAATAGAACAAGTACGCAGTGACAGGATATATCCATAAAACACTGGACAGGAATATATGCATTTTTTGGCACTATACTTGATAAACGTTCTAAAATTTTCAGATGGAACAGTAATGTGAAGTGTGAAACAGCATTTTGTTATAATAAAACATAAACGGATATAAGTCGTGAAATTCTACCACAGTTTTTTGAAACTTTAGCTACAAATTTGGAGACCCTAAATTTGTAGGTCTTGGGTCCATTCTCTATGGTCCGTGCAATGTGAAGTGTGAATCAGCTTCAGTATTTTAAAAAAATCAAAATTTGGAAAAAATTACTTTTCAGGATCTAGCGGTTATAGTCTGTTGTAATAAAACATAAAAGTATGTAAATCGTGAAATTCTAACACAGTTTTTCAGAACTTTATCTACAGTTTTGGAGACCCTAAACTTGGGTCCATGTCCTGAGGTCCGTGTAATATGAAGTGTTAATCAGCTTCAGTATTTAAAAAAGAATTCAAAATTTGGAAAAATTTACTTTTCAGGATCTAGTGATTACATTTTGTTACAATAAAACATAAATGTATGTAAATCATGAATTTTTATTACAGTTCTTTAAAACTTTATCTACAGTTTTGTAGATCCTAATTTCGGTTGTCTTGGGTCCCTGTTGACCCTTAACTTATTCTGACTTTAGATAGCACCCCTTCTTTCTACTTTGCTACAAGCTCTCTGGGGATGAGGAGCACACAAATTGATAAATATCTCTCAAATATTTTGACTCAAACTCTGCATGATGTCCATTCTTTCCTGAAAAGAAACTAACAATACGACAAAGGAGCGAAATGTGTATCATCTGGAGTCTCATATATTCATCACATTACGTTCAGTGATTTGTTCTAAATAACTTCCCCTTTCTCCGCTGCATGTTTATTATAATACTACAAAACTGGAATCACAAAGCCGTATGTAAAAATGTAAAGTCACCCTTAAAAGGAGGTTATGTTGGAATATCGATTCACCCTCTGAGAAGTTATTCCTCTATTATATGAAAAATGAGTTGCTCATATCGCAGTCAAAGAAGTAGAAACACGGCATTGAGGCCTCTTGAGCAACAAAACATTTATGATACTGATGAGGCACGATGTTTGAGCAATGATAGTCAAAAAATTTCCGCTCATTTCAGATGCTTAGGCTTTTTGTATTCTCCCATGATAGTCACAAAAGGTCAGCTGGAAATGCGCAGGTTTAGCTCTTTCAACAAAGTAGCGGATTAAGTTGTTCCTTTAGCGTGGGACCGTCCGCGTACGAGCTCATCTTTTTCAAAGGAACATTAAATGACAATATAATCCGGAGGATTGTAATCCAACTATCATTCATAAAGTATATGAAATACAGGGTTTCTTTTGCTGTATTATGAAAATGGATATCATCAATAGCAGACGAATAGTTAAATGTTATAAAAAACAACGCATAAGCCTTAAATATATACTACTGAACCAGTTACACTCCATTTGAAAACGTTCGTTTTTGTATTTTTTATGTACCATTACTGAACTTTATTTAAAGCATATTTGAAAGAAATTATTGATGATTTTTTAATGTCCTTAAAATTATATTATTTAAGCTGTATTCATTAAAATAATAGTCAAACTATCATTCATAAAGCATATGAAATACAGGATTTCTCTTGGAGTATGATGAATATGCATATCATCAGCACCAGTGGAATAATTAAACAAGCAGGTGGCAAGAATTCTGATTTTTCAGAATTTAGTACCCCCCCCCCCCCCCCCCCCCGATGAGGAAAAAAATATTAAGAGGTGTGGAATCCTGTTTCATTAATTTATAGTAAAACAACAAAATTAGTTACAATAAAAAATTCATCTTATATTGGTTAGACCAACTCTCAAACAAATATTATTTTAACCTAAATGCCACTGCTCTTCTTTTAAGACACTCTAAATTTTTGTAAAACTTTGCCTTTTATCAGGGTGTGATTTCAATTGTGTTATTTTCAGAAGGGAAGCATTTCCAAATGTGAAGAATTTCAAAGCCGTTGGAGTGAAAATGATGCACTTCCACAAAACTTTTTTCAGTTTTAAGACTTAAAATACACGCTTTCATTTTATATGAAATGACGTCATGCATCCGTTCTAGAATTCCGCATTTACGACCCAGTCTTAAACAACATCTACAGAAAAATATGCATATGACGTCACTATCGCGGAATAGTACACAAACCCAGCAAAAAGCAATGTCCTAAATTCGACAAAAAAAGAAAAAAAAAATCGTTTATCTAATGATTCGTATGCCTTCATTTGTTTGTAACATTAATATGGATACTTAAAATATAATACAGTTTAAAATAATTCTATGTTTTATCAGAAATCATTCATTTATATATTTTTTAAATATCACATATTTTAATTAAAATTTTTTTTTAAAGTTGTTATGAGAAAATAGCAACAAAAAGATATAGTAATCTACCATTTTCCAACTATTTTCCCTTTACTTTCTACATAAATGAAGTACTTCAATTGCCTCCATTAAAGAAATGGCGTTAAAAACTACAAAAAAATTAATGTTTCAAAAGTAAATTGAGATGCAGTTTTCAAACAAATTGCAGTTAAAAGTACTTCTTTTCCCTACACGAAGGTGTAAAAATTGAAAATGTGCGATGCTTAGAAGATAAAAAGATTGCAGTAGATATTATCATTATTTAACCATACAGTGATACACCTGCTTCGTTTTAAGGCTGACTTATGTAAAATAACATTATTTTTTAGGGACGACACTTTAATTGTTGCCCGAAAAAATAGCATATCGGGGGCTAATACAGTAAAATTTCTCAATGACTGACACCTTGGGACTACGAAATTTATCAAGTTTTGGAAGGTGTTCACTTTTCAGAAGTAAAAATATACAAATATGTTATGTGTTGTGGATTGAAAAAGGCGTTCACTAAATAGAGGTGTCTGCTATTCGAGAGTGTCCCTTATAGAGGTCTTGCTGTATTATAAAAACTACAACTTATGAACACTAAATATATATAGCTACTATGTCAGTTATACGCCCTCTGAAAGCAGTCCTATTTGTATTTTATGTACCGTTAATGAAATTTTTATAAAGCACATTTGAAAGAAATTATTAATACGTTTTAAAATAATAAAAATTATATTATTGAAACATTATTTATTAAAATTTTTCGTATTAATTAAAACAATAGTACAAATATGAGTTATAAAGTATGTGAAATACAGTTATGTATAACATACTATGTTTGTGAATTCCTTTTGGTGTATTATGAATATGAATATCACCAATACTACATGAATTGTTAAATGTTATAAAAAACAGCAACAACAACGTATCAATCCTAAATATAATCAGTTACTGAGTCAGTTATACTCCATCTGAAAATTTTCGTTTTATTGCCATATATCATTTCTGAAATTTATTTAAAGCATATGTGAAAGAATTATTAATGCCCTTTTAAATGTCATTAAAATTAAATTTTTGAAACGGTATTTATTTAAATCATGCTTATTTATTAAAATAGTGGTCAAATTACCATTCATAAAGCACTTCATGTATTTTAAATATGGATATCATCGATACCAGATAATCGATACCAGATAATACCATTAAATGTCTTTAAAAAAAAAAAAAAAAAAAAAAAAAAAAAAAAAAAAAAAAACAGCGTATGAACGTTTAAATACACAAAGTTACTAAGTCACTTCTGTTACATCTGAAACTGCTCTTTTTTTTCATATAACCTTTTTGAAGTATATATAAAATTATTTGAAAGAAATTATTAATACATTTATTCCATGTCATCAAAATTTTAGTATTAAACTATATTAAACTATTTTGACTCATTAAAACTGCAATCCAACTATTACTAATAAGCAACAAAAATGCGGGGTTTCTTTTGTTGTATTATGAATAGCACATCTGGGTGTTAGGGTCGATGGCCTGGCGCTCCTATAAGTGTCTGGTACACCCGAAGCTCCTGGGGGACTCGGAGGTGTGATCCTCGGGCTAAGCGGTATAACCCTCGAGTACGTGAGTTTTGCTGTCGCAGCGACCATGGTTTCCAATGGTGTTTGGGGCGCAGGGAGAGTGACGGTGCTCTTCCTTGCCGTGTGGTGGGCGGTGCTCTTCCTTGCCGGCAGGGCGTGTCATGCCAGTCCCGTTTGAAATGCTTCGCATTTGGGCACTTCAGAGATTATGGTGCGAATAGACCATTATTCTACTGTTATCAGTATCGGTGTCTTTTCTTGTGGCCACGCGGTGTTTTTGATCTTTAATGGCTTTAAAAGGAAACTGACTGATGTCCTGCAAAAGAGGAACCTTTCTGTCAAGTAGAGCTAAACTCCTTATATCCTGACCCATTGTTGATTCTCCGAATCCTTTTGCGAATAAAGCGCAGAAGGGTCCAGAACAAAAGATTTCCTGGAAAACTGTAAAAGGATGGCAAAACAAGTGTTTAAACGCAGCCTAAATGCTAGCAAGGCGACTTACCGCAAGCCATGTTAGTTTTACCATTAATGGAACTCATTTTGATATCTACATTTACTATATAGCCATTATTCACCGGACACTTATAATTTTAGACATTTTTGTTGTCGAATGCTTAACACGTTGAGCGCCACCTCAGCCACCGGTGGTTGACAGCGAACTTTCCGTTTAAAACGCGTCATTCACCGATGGCTGACGTCTAAAATATGATACAAAACTGAAAATATATACATTGTTTTAAATAATTACTGAACAAATATTTAAAATTTACCTACCTTTTATTTATTACAGGGTTATACTTTCTTAAAAATTACTTTAAACATTGTACATTTTCAGTGCTTCAGTGTCAGTCATCGTGGCGCTCAACGTGTTAAAAATATACTTGTCGGATTCTTCTGGAACTTCAGGATTATAAAGAATATGCTTGACCTCATATTTATCAGTGTCGATTTGATAAGGAAGACAATTTGGGGGCCAACAAAAAATCAAAGAAAAAGCATAATTTTAGGATCACTCTGTAAATTAAAATGCATGAAATGATCTATCGCAGCAGAATATAAATCTCTGGATACTACTCTACTACATGTTTACTACTTTGTGTAAGAGCAGCATGGAAATATAGCATTTTTAAAAAAAAGTTCAAAAAATTCTTGCATGTTTTTAGCTTATATGATGCAGGGTTTTCAAACAAATTTAACGCCAGTCTCAGAAAAATTAGCAAAGTGTAGTAGAACCAATATTGTGCAATTGGGATATAAATATATTAAATATTTTATGAAATATGAGCAGTTGTATGAAATAATTTTTATCAGCGCATGCGCGAGGAAACTGAGTGAATAAAATAAGAACAAACAAAATTTGAAGTATAATTTCAATCCTTCATTTTTCGTAAAATTTTACTACGTTTTTGGGAAGGGTCTTTATAGTTTGCACACGTTTCATAGAAACACTTCATGCATTACATCAAGTCACCCTTTTTGGTTGTGATATTATATTCTTCTCCACAACCAACACAGTGATCCCCATCCAATTCTATTCCTTCGGTTTGGTTTGGTTTGTGTTTATGACGGCCAATTATCAACACGTGGGATATAGGCCCTGGGGGGGGGGGTGCCCTTCGTGGGGGTCTTTCTAAGGGAACCTAACCCGTATTTACGCATGGGAATCCACGGTTTCGAAGAAAACCACGAAAACTCCGAAACGGTTAGGCCGACGGGCGCGATTGGGTTCGAACCCAGCACCTCCCGTCTACCAGCTTCGAGAGCAGAACCTCTCAGCCACTGGTGGGGCTCTATTCCTTCGGAATCGGTAGAATGTAATAATTCGAAATATATTTCATATTCTTCGCTGCTGGAAGTGTTGTGTTTTTGTTTTTTCTCGCGTTTATTTTAGACTTTTTCACAGTTTTAAGTTTATTTATCAACTCCATTTGTTTTTGGGCTGAAAGTTTCCGACGTTTTTCAATATTTTCTGGAAAAAAAAAAAATTAAATACGTCGTTAGGCCCTATTATATTATTATTATTGTAATATTTATGTTAGTTAAAATTTAAACAATTATGTTAGTATAATTATAAACATAAAAATTATATAATTATTTTAAACGTAATTATATTTAGTTAAAATCCTCACTCCTTATAATTTTGAAATATTGATTAAAAGTGGTCATCTCTCCTCGATTTAATGTGGCCATCTATTCTGAAATTTTAGGACAGGCGGCCAGCCGATTGAAAGCGTTTCTCCGCCATTTTAAGTCTTCGTTTTAGGCTAAGAAGCAAAGCTTGAATTACATTCGTGCCTTAAAAGTCCATGTAGTAAAAAAAGAAACGTAATGTACGTACTGCAAAAAATTCAGATACCTAACTCGACAAAAATATTCAACCCCTAAATTAAATGAACATTAAAATTCCACTTACTTTTTATAATCGAAAAACACAACTGGATGTCGCAATACATTAATTCGTTGAACTATTTCCTACGAACAAAGTTTATTCTGCTATCGATGATCAAGTTTTCTAAATATTTAGACAGGCCATCTTTTCTCTATGGCCATCTATCCTAGAGTTACCCTAATATAAATTGATCACAGAATTCTCAACAGACGGCGATAAGGAGTTAATTTTCAATGCCAAAAGCTTATTTATCATTTGAGCAGTTTCACATCGATATGGCTAAGATAAACTTTGTAAATTTAAAAAGACTGGAGACGCCTAAAAATGGACTTTTTACAAAGGTAAGTTCGTACATTTTACAAATTGGCATTAGTATATTATGTCATTTTCTGTTTATGGGAGATGGGGAAAATGCACGTTTAAATCAATATATATATATATTTTTATTCTAAAATTTTTAATTATTTTTTACCTGCTTAAAAAATATATTCTAACATCTGACAAGTGAATCACTTTTGGTGTTGCTCGCACCTAGCATTGAGACCTGGTGCATTTTGAAGCCCTATATTACGAAGTTTGAGAATCGATGAAATTTTTCTGTTAAAATAATATTTCTTGATTTTACAGCAGCATAATTTTCTGAAAATGCAATTTTCGAGACCGCTTATCGGAGTATTAATATTGAAGTTTTTTAAAGAAAAGCATTTAAAAGTAAAAAATAGTTAATAATAAGTATAAAATATTGAAAAAAGTTTAAAAATTCCTCCAAGAACCCACAA
The DNA here is from genome assembly GCA_963932465.1 of Maratus speciosus. Lineage (NCBI taxonomy): Eukaryota > Metazoa > Arthropoda > Arachnida > Araneae > Salticidae > Maratus > Maratus speciosus. The sequence goes on along the minus strand of OZ010796.1, from coordinate 522,156,900 downwards.
ATTTGACTTTGAAAAATTGCAACATTATATTCACATTTTTGGCGGGGAAACAGTTGGCGTTTTTGTTTCAAAAGTAGAACTTTCCGACAACCCTAGCCAAATGTCGTAACTGTTTCTGTGACGAGTTCTTTGGACTTCGATAGAAAATGTAATGTCCGACCTCCGACCTAATTAGCCACAATACTTTTTAAATTGTGTAAAAATATTAATTTACTTTATAATTACTTTTACCAAAGGATCATTTAATACAGCAACATTTCATTTTAAACATTTGAAACATTATTCCATTCGATTTCAAAAGAAAATAATTTGCTTAGTTTGTATTTCACTAAAAAATAGTCTTCAATGATCTTGGAAGCTTTTATAGAATTATATTTACTATTTATATATTTATCGTCTGCATAGAAAAAAAAGAAGAAGAAAAACCTCATATTTGTTTCTTATGCTATCAATTATAAAAAAAAAAAAAAAAAAAAAAAAAAAAAAAAAAAAAAAAAAAAAAAAAATTGCAATCCGATATAAGTCTAGTAATATTGACTGTGCATTTACTCTTCGGATAAAGTGGGCCGAAAATTGTAGCGCCATATTTTGCGACTTAACTCACTTCTGGTATGAAATAAACAAATAAAAATGTAATAATAAAAAATTAAAAGTATAAAAATGTATATATAAGATATGATTTTAACAGAGAAATTTTATCGGTTGTCTTACTTTTATGTACAGGGCTACAAAATGCACCAGGTCTCGTTGCTAGGTGCGAGCAACACCAAAAGTGGTTCCCTTGTGAGTAAATATTTCTCAAATCGGAGTTGCTGAGTCACATAGGGTTAGCTTATTCACCTGACCATATATAAACTATAGCAGTTTCCAAACTTATACTGATGCTTGTTAATTGTTATTATACTGAATGCTTTCTGACAGATTTACGAATTAATTTTTATTCTTAATTACAAAATTTGCAAGCATCTTTATTTAAAAAAATTAGAAATTGAATAGCGTTTGCTATTTTCTTGTAAATGTAAATTATATTTCCAAAAATGGTGTCAAAAGCGTCGCTTTCAATCAATTTTCGGGATGTGACAGTGGTGGAAAGGCCGTCATAAGAATGCAATGGATTGTAGATGAAGATGTAATACATTCACTGTCAAAAAAATTCGTCAATTTACACTAAATTATTCCTCATTTTTTAATAAATAGTTTCTCTACTCTTGAAAAACATATTTTGCCCGTGAATTCTTCCGAAAAGTCTGAAAAAGTGGAAGAAATTATGTTCATTTCTAGCTCGCAATGTGCTCTATCTATATTATAAAGGACAAACATATCTGTGCGTAACGCATACGTCATTCTGCGAATGGCAACACTCTGAAATTTGAAAGGAAATTCCGGTTTTGAAATTTTTGCTACTGCAAATTTTTAAACTTCTAAACATCGTACAGTTTCAATTTTTGCACCGTAATATAAGAAAAAAATGTGCTTTTAAATGCAATTTGTTTGAAAGCTCTATCTCAATTTATTTTTGAGATATTAATTTTTTTATAGTTTTTAGTACCAATTTTTTAATTGTGGCAACTCAAGTACACCATTTCTATTAAAAGTAAAGGGAAAATAGTCATGTTTTATTTATTTTTATTGATTATATCCTTATTGATGCCATTTTCCCATTACAAATAAAAGTAACCATTTTTATAATATTTGAACAGAAAATGACGTCAGCCATTAAATAAAACACGCATTCTTCATCATAAATCAGTTACATTTCAATATTTTTACATTACGCTGATACTAAAGTTTGAGACGCTAGGCACAATGATTCAGTGAGTAAAAATGATGTCATATTTAAAACAAAACGACCATTTTCTTTGATAAAGTTAAATACATTTGACCAATAATAAATGGCCAATGCTATAACAACTAAAGGCAAATTTCTGAATTTTTTATTCGCGGGTGAGATGTTTGTGAGAATGTTCACTTGCAAAGTTGTATCGGACAAACATGACTTTAAATTTGGAAATACATTCATTAATAATCTATCGCGCGTTAAAATACTTTTAAATTGTGAACCTGAGTGGTGCGTATGTAAATTTTGAGAATATGAAAATAACGTACAGTTTAGATTTTAAGAGGGGAAATTTTTGATGTGACAAAGCAAAATCTTTTTTACTGATTTTTCATTCCGCAAAAGCAAACGTAAGATCCTCAATCGATAACCTCATCATAACTATTCATCTTGATTACGTATTCTAATACAGTTTAATTTTTCAAAAATTTAAGCAGTTGAAGTTTGTGGAAATAACATTTTGGTAATTTTAGGTTAAAAATATTATTTATTTTAAGAGTTAGACAACCAATGTAAGATGAATTTTTATTATAATTATTTTTGTAGGTTTATCATAAACTTGATCTAACAGTTTCTTTCTAAACATATTAGTTCGTCGAATTTCGACGGGTTCCAACTCGTTAATACTAAAATCCGAATTTATTTGAAAAATGAAAAACCAAAATTTCTATACATTAAGATTTCTAATTTAATTAAAAAAGAAAAAAGTTTTCGAATTTAAAAATGAATAACAATTACTTTTCTCATTCATTCCAATATACTCAAATTTTATTTTTTTAAAGTTGAATAAGTTGAATAAAGTTAAATAAAGTTGAATTTATAAAGTTGTTTATAAAAAAAGGTATTCGCATTTAAAATATATTTTAAATGAAGACATTTAAAAGACATTTTAATTTAAATATTAGATGGAAAAAAATTGATTCTACTCAAAAAGGGGAAAAAAATTCTTATCGAATAAAAATATAATGTTCATATTTTACATCTAGCACACAATCTCATTAAAGACGAAATCTTTCCGAAATTAACTTCAAAATTAAAAGCTTTTTAAAGAAATTAATCAAGCCATGCCCATCTGAAGCGAACATATTTACTTCAAAGGGTTTCACTGCCGTGTAATTGTAGCCTAACGGTTACCGCACTCGTCTCGTAACGCTAAGATAGTTGGTTCGATTACAAGTCGGCGACTTTTGCTTTCTTCCCACTTTCTTCAATTCACGTATATTTTACCTGCTGTAACGTAAAAAAATAAATAAACGGGCATTCGTGAATTAACAGAAAAATATTGGCAGCACTGCTGCCAGGAAAATTTTCGTGAATCGAAGAAAGTATTTCTGAGGGGGTTTATCGAAAAACAAAAAAAAAAAAAAAAAAAACAAACAAACAAACAAAAAAAAAAACGACATTCGATTCCAAATGACTTCAATATTCAAGAATTCAAATTTCATATTTTTGCAATCAATCAGTAGCAGTGACATAGCTTTTTTTTCGGGGAGAGGGGGGTCTATCATTCTACTACTAACACTATTATATAGAAAATTTGGCTTTATTTAATCATTGAACGTTATACGATTAAACAAAGCAAAATTTAGCATACAATGATACTGGTGGTAAAATGATTTGAGCGCCCCCCCCCCCCCAACGTTACGCCACTGATCAGTAGATATTATCAACATATCGCAAATTAAGTATTCCCCTCCCCCCATTTTTGTTGAACCAACCATTAAAGTTTTTATTTAATGAAATAACCTGCATATATTAGTTTGTAGATTGTGCAAAACTTTGAATGTTCCAGGTTAAAAACATTATAAACATGTAAAATTGTTATAAGAATAATTTCAAAATGCCCATATTAAATATCTTACAACAACAACAACAACAAAAAAATTGCACACGGTCACCCCGATGCTAGCTGAAATCTAGAAGATCTTCTAGAATCTTTCCTTGTATTTGATTTTCTGTTTGAAATGATTTAGTGTGTTTGCATTAGAATCTGGACAGTACAGCTCATTTGAAGTCATTTTCCTAGTAATAGCAGATCTAACAGAGAATTTATATATCGCTAGCGTTTTCAAGAATCAATGAAGAAAATAAGCGTTTTCAAGAATCGATGTAGAAAGTTTGATTGTGAGTAATTGAATTTTAGTTTGCAAGTAAACGCATCTAGGGGGCGGGGATCTAATAATAGGTCTTTTCAGAAGTCCTTGATTTTAACAAGAAAAAAAATAAGAATATATATATATATATATATATATATTAAAGTAACATTATTTTCAGATTTTGAACACTTGATTACACGATCTTTCCCCGTTAAACATATGCTATTTCTGATTTGAGAAGAAAAAAATAGCGAGCAAAAGTTTTGGTACTTCGAAGGCTATGCACTAATCATATGTGGTTACAGGACATGTGGTTAGGACGTACGTTTCCTAGCAGCAAGTAAATATATTTTTTAAATAATGTATAAGTTTCTGACTATGTGTGTAAGACTGACTTAGTCATACATAATATAATTATTGATTTTTTTTTAATTATTCCAGTACAAAAATTTAAAATGACGTTTTAAAATATTTACAACTGTTATTATTATTATTATTATAATTAAATATCAAACGCTGTTTATTTTTTAATATTCTGAACATCTTTAAGTAAATATCACATATTGCATTTTTTTTTTCAAGGTAAGCGGTGCAATTTTAATAAATTACGCTTTTTCCTTTCCAAACATACAAATTAAAATGAGTGAAAGAAATATGGTTATACGTTCAGAAACGTGAAATTTTTTTCTTTAAGTTTAAATATTTTATTTAATGTCCTATGGTTGACAAAAATATTACCAGTCTCTGAAATTTTGGAATTTCAACTAATTAAATTGAATGAATAAAAGTAAATTACATCAGCCAAAGAACTTAACTGCTAACTTCGAAAGAGGTTATCATTGAGTAACTAAAAAAAAAAAAAAAAAAAAAAAAAAAAACTTTTTAGAATGTCGACTGTTGGAAATTATTTCTTTAACTATGCTTTGTTTAACTATGTTAACTAATATTTACCACGCTTCGACATCTTGATTCATAAATAATTTAATAAATGCGAACTATTAATTGGAACTGGAAATACAAATATGTGATTAAACATATATATATATATATAATATCAATCACTTTTTCCTCTAAAAAACTGAAATAACTTTTTTTTCTTCTTTTCAACTTTCTCATAGAGGATATTTTGTATATGTCAGAAATCGGACCATATCGAGAAATTAATATCTTAACTTTCATTGTGTGTCATTGGAAAGGTGTGGCACTTCGAGTCTATCTAACATATATCAATACATCGGGCACAAGACTAGCCGAATGTCAGATTATTGACTTCAACAGATCATAATTCTTTTTTGAGAATTCAGTCGGGGGTACCGGATATGACTCTATTTAGGCGAGAAATGGTGGTCACGTGATACTATAGTGGGTGGATAGAGGGTGTTGGTCATTCATGGTAAGGAAACAATATCCCAGAGCCCTGCCTGACCAGCTGCAGATTAAATCTATATGATCACGAAGAAAAGGGCTTTGAAAGTTATTGATCGGCCCGCTTCTTGTTTGTAAACAAATTGTTCAGCCTAGAAAAGGCTCCCCTGCCCCCTCGACATCATCGATCATCGATATGTCATCGATTATTAGCTACCCACGCGTCCACAGTGTTCATATGCTCGTAACACGAGCCATTTATGTCGCAAATGATGCCAATTTCACGGCATATTCAATCTAGTTGTTTTTCTCTTTAAGCTGTTAGGTTATCGATATTTGAAATAACGGATCGGTCAAAAGCAGTTATACTGGATTTACATGCATATACATTAATGTTTAATTTCTTTTGTACGGTTAGTGTGGTTAAAGATTTAACGGTAGAGTTAATAGATTTAATAAATTATTCGCTTTTAGTCATCGTTTTCCTATGCAACATTTTATATGCATAAAAACAATTAAAAATATATTAAATCATTTTAATTATAATAATAATTAAAATAATGCTATATAAATTCTAGTAGTAGCATTTTATCTAGGATTATCTGACAGTTGAAATAATGATAAAAAAGGAAGAAAGAAAAAGACAAATCTTTCTAAAAAATCTTCGAGCATCTGAATTAGCTTTAAACGTTATTTTATAGACCGATAATGATTTTTTTTCCTCTATCTTTTTGCTTTACTCTGTATATAAAGCAGGGCCACAATGGGCTTCCTAAAATAGTTTCAGAATTTTATTTTATTACTAGCTATGTGTAGCAGCCTCTTGTGTTATATTTCTATTTTATAAGATCTTTCGAAAATAACTGTAATCGGCGTTTAAAAAGAAATCTAATTGTATTCTACATTATTATGCAATATTGGATCCTTGTAGTACCACCAATCCAGTTTTTACATTAAAATATACGTCATAAGATTAAAATGTAATTATTATCAGTTATAAATCTTAATTAGACCTTTCAAACTCCGTAAGTTTCTTTAAAATCGACCAATTAGTTCTCGAGTGTTTGAGCATTCAAAGACTGATTTTTCCGGTTTTCTCCTGTTTTCTAAAAATCTATTTAACCCAATAAAGACTGACATTGCGTTTTCGCAACATTATACAGTGGTGGTCAAAATTATAAGGACAAGGCATAAATCGCCAAATCTTGGCTACATTTGGCCGGAAACTTATGCAAATTTAATGGCTGGAAACCAATGAAAAATGAAGAATATTTTTATAAGTTTTTGTGGAAATATGTGGAAAATTCATATTCATAAAATGTATTATGTATTTATACAGCGATCTGATATGGACAAAAATATAAGAACAACTTTATTTGTGTGTTCTAAAAAGCAAAATTTGCAAGTTTTTTGCTCTGCACACGGAACTCCCGGACGATGTACATGCGTAGTAAGCGTTTGGGATCGTCATATTCTGTTTTTCAGTCATGCCGCTAAGTACAAATATTTCAGAGTTTGAGAAAGGGAAAGTGGATGCATTTATTAGTTCAGGACTTTCTGTACGCCAAATTGCGACAAAGTTCAATAGATCAAGAACGGCTATTTGCGATTATCTTAAAAATCCCGGTAAATATGGACGGCAAAGACATACAAGTAGGCCATCTTCTGCTTCTGTACGGGAGAAAAGAATGATAATAAAGCGAGCTCTACTCCAGAAAACAAATGTGAACAGAAATAAAACGTGAAATAAACTTAGAATGCTGTGCTCGAACTGTTCGACGTGTTTTACAAAAAGAAAAAAAGGTTCTCTATGGTAAACATATGTCACGACCTCCTCTTACAAAAGTTCATAAAAGACTGAGGTTGGAGTTTGCCAAAAAATGCATTACTATGTGAAAAAAAGTGGGATGATGTTGTCTTTTCCGATGAGAAAAAGTTTAATTTGGATGGACCAGATGCTTTTCGCTACTTTTGGTATGAACTCTGTAGATATAAAGAAATTTTCTCAAAGCGTGCATTTGAAGGTGGCTCAGTAATGGTCTGGGGAGGTTTCACAACTGGTGGAACTACTACAATAGTTTTTGTGCAGGGTATAATGAATTCCGAGAGTTATTTTGATGTATTGGGCGATAATATTTTACCAGAAGCACCGTTAATAACGAGTGGAGACTATTTATTCCAGCAGGACAATGCCTCAGTACATGTTTCTCAAATTTCAAAATCGTGGTTTGCTGTTAATTTCGTGAAACTACTTCATTGGCGGGCCAGAAGCCCTGATCTGAATCTAATGGAAAATCTGTGGGGTATTCTAGCACACGAAGTATACAAAAATTGTATACAATATGAAAACAAGCAAGAGCTTATGTCCTCCATTGAAAAAACCTGTTCAAATATTTCCAAGAACGTTCTTAAGGAATTGTCAAACTCTATGACGCCAAGACTGATAAATGTGATTGAGCAGAAGTGGTAGATTATTAATTGTTAGTGTGTTTCAGGCAAAAACATTTATTGTCCTTATAATTTTGTCCAATTTTTACAATGACATATTTTATTAATTATGGCAAAACATTCATATTTTGCATTTTCCAATGTTTTGATTTCTACAATGATTTCTAGCATAAAAAAGAATTTTATGTATAAATTTCACTTTATGTAGTTCAGAAAAAAAAATTTTCTGTGCAATTTTCAATTGTTCTTATAATTCTGACCACCACTGTATTTGTGACTTTTTAATTTTTTTTTTTTTATACCAGTAAAAGGGAAAAGTAAAATTTGCCTTATTTAATTAACACATTTCAGTGATTCATAAATTAAAAGTAAGTGTTTGACAAAAAGTGGTGTGAACTGTGTAAAATTCCTCTAAAACATGCTGGTTCTTAATGAGTTAAATATAATGTGAGAAACTTCAGATTGTAACCAGAAATATCATCTATCCTGCCGCTGATAAGTTCAGCCTTTATCGTGCAACCGCTTCTGAACCTATTCCAGATAAACAGACAAACAGGCAAAAAAAAAATTAAATGCTATTTTTGACTAATATATAGTCTAAATAGTCGAGTGAACTTCGAAATTTATGTTTTTCTGAAAAATCACAGACAGATACTCCAGTTTTATATACAATATTTTTCGCTGAATACAATTTGATCTAATCAATTTACATCAACGAATATTATTTTCAAGGAAAAATTTTAATTTAGTAAAAACTCTTTAAAAACTATAGTAGGTTTCCCTTCCCATAACAAATACTAAATATTTCACATTTTTTCTATTTATATGATGGAAAATGAAATTTAACCCTTAAATGCATAGCGATGAATATCTGTTTCACTTTTTATTTAACTCTTAGCAACCACTATATTCCTGTAGAAAGTACAAAAATATGCTACTAAATAAAGTTAAAAATCTACCTTAAAATTTCTGGTCTAATTTTTAATATAAGAATAAGAAACATAATTCTAAAAGAATAATTCGTGCGTTTAAGGGTTAATTTTAATTTTTTTTTAAATTTTCATTTCTTATTGATGCTTTAGCTCTTGGATAACCACCAGAACGAGCCTATACCATGATCAAAAGAAGTATCAAAATCGAAGCATTTTTTCCAAATCTACTCGTTGATACTCACTAAATACTAACTTTTTTCTGAAAGTCAGTTAATAAAAAATGACAATTTGTGTAAAATCCCTTATCATTCAGCTGCTCTGCTTTTAGAGAAGAACTAAAAATTTGCTCACTTTAACGCCGATATCTTTCTGAATTTTTACGATATTTGACTAGATTTTCTTTAATAAGTTGCTCCATAGAGTTGACTATTAAATTATGTAAAATGATCCTTGTTATTGTTCGCGCATGCGTAAATAAAAATTATTTCATACAACTGCTCGTATTTCCTAAAATATTTAATATATTTATATTCCAATTGCACTATATTGTTTCTACTATATTTTGTCAATTTGTCTGAAACCGGCGTTAAATTTGGGTGAAAACCCTGCATGTTATAAGCAAAAAACATGCAAGAATTTTTTAATTTTTTTAAGTAAATCGCTATATCTCTATTAATATACGTGATATTCTTACACAAAAGAATACACATATTGCACAATGTCTGTTTATTTATATTCGGTAGCGGTAGATCATTTCGTGCGTTTTATTTTACAGGGTGATCCCAAGTATTATATTTTTTCTTTGATTTTTTGTTGGCCCCCTAATTGCCCCCCTTAACAAATCGACAGTGCTAAATATGAGGTCATACCTGTTCTTTTTAATCCTGAAATTCCAGAAGAATGTGTCAAGTATATTTCTAAATATTCGACAAAATGTCTAAAATTGAAAGTTGCCGGTCATTAATGGCAATATAGTGTATAATTTCAATCCTTCACTTTTCGTAAAATTTTAGCACATATTTGGCAAAGGTTTCGATAGTTTGTACACGTTTCTTGGAACCACTTCAGACACCTTATGCATTGTATCCAGTCATCCTCTTTTGGCTGTGGTATTATATTCTTTTCCACAACCATCACAGTGATCCTATACCAAGTCTATTCTCTCGGAATCTGTAGAATCTGATAATTTCAAATTTATTACATCTTCTTCGCTGTTGGAAGTGTCGTGTTTTTCCTTGTTTCTCGCGTTTATTTTAGACTTTTTCACGGTTTTAAGTTAATTTATCAACTTTATCTGTTTCTGGGATGAAAGTTTCCGATTTTTTTTTCCAAATTTTCAATATTTTATGACAAAAACATGCATCGTAAAACATCATTATATCATTATTTTTGAAATATTTATATTAGTTAAAATTAAAATATTTATATCAATTAATATAATTATAAACATAAAATTTATATAATTATTTTAAATATAATTATATTTAGTTAAACTCGTCACTCCGTATAATTTTGAAATATTGATTAAGAGTGGTCATCTCTCCTCAATTTTATGTAGCCATCTATCCTGAAATTGTGGGACAGATGGCCACCCAATTTAAAGCATCACTCCACCGTTGTACGTCTTTGTTTTACTCTTAAAGGGAAGAATGCATTATAAAAGTTACCTTAAAAGTCCGTATTGTAAAAAAAAAAAAAAGTAACGTCCGTACTGCAAAACATTCAGATACCTAACTCAAGCAAACTATTCAACCACTAAATTAAATAAACATTAAAATTTACACTTACTTTTTATAATCGAAAAACCCAACTGACGTCGCAATGAATGAACTCGTTGAACTACTTCTTACTAACCAAGTTTATGCTGCAATCTATGATCAAGTTTTCGAAATATTTAGACTGGTCATCTCTCCTCTATGGCCATCTATCCTAGAGTTACCATATACGTATGCATATATAATAAAATTTTATGCATGAACAGCTAGCAAAATTATTTATAATCCGAAGTTTTCAGAAAATCTTTCTCGCAAAGTTTTTTTTTCTTTTTACAAGCAGAATCTAACATACAGTATTGCTCCGGTAGTCTTCAGTGCATTGAATTTACAAGCTCTGGGGGCTCCATATAATGTTTAAATATTCGCTAAAAATAAAGAAGTATACCGGAGCTAAGATCTGGCGCAAATCAAGCATTAGAAGACAATTAATCTACATTTCCGTACAACTAAACATAAATCCTCCCATTACACTCAATCTGGAACGCTAAAAGGTCAGTAAAGAATAATTGTATTAATTCAAAAGTAATCCGCATATCTTACATGTTTTAAAATGAAATTTTAAACTATTCGTGTCATGCCTTAATACCTTATCTGATGTATCTTTAATTAATTTTAAGCTTCTTCGTGGAACCTATTTATTTTTTGCAGGCATCTTTCATTTTAACTTTCTTCTATCTTCAATAGAAGAAAGTATTGTAATCGAAATTTTTTTTCGACTTTTGGTTTTCGACGGATTTACACGTTTTTTGGGTGAGAGATCCCCAAAAACATGTTTATACAAAATGCCTGTATGTCCGTGTGTCACCATTGTACCATCGAAAAGTGTATAAAGTTATGCATAGGATTGAACCAAATTTATTTGTGTACGTTTTTGGCTATGGCAAGCAGGTCCTTCTTCAAAATGGAAATATTCTGACGGAAGGGGGCGCTGTAATAGCGATTTTTGTGCCATTTTCATTATTGTACCATCGAAAAGTGTATGAAGTTATGCATAGAATCTAATCAAATTTCTTGTGTATGTTTTTGAATATGACCAGTATGTCCTCCTTCAATAAGGAAATATTCCCCCGGAAGGGGGCGCTGTAATAGCGATGTCTGCACCATTTTCATTATTGTACCATCGAAAAGTGTATGAAGTTACGCATAGAATTGAGCCAAATTTTTTGTGTAATGTTTTGGCTATAGCCAGCTGGTCCTCCTTCAATATGGAAATATTTTGTCGGAAGGGGCCGCTATGTAATAGCGATTTTTGTGCCATTTTCATTATTGTACCGTCAAAAAGTGTATGAAGTTAGGCATAGAATTGAACTAAATTTTTTGTGTATGTTTTTGTATATGGCCAGTAGTTTCTCCTTGAATTTAAAAATGTTCCACCGGAAGGCGTTGCTGTAATAGCGATTTTGGTGCCATTTTCTTTATTGTACCATTGAAAAGTATATGAAGTTATGCATAGAATTAAAAAAAAAATTGCGTATGTTTTTTGCTATGGCCAACAGGTGTTTTCCTTGAATTTTGAAATATTCCACCGAAAAGGGGCTCTGTGAAAGCAATTTTTGAATAATTTTCTCGATTTTTCGTAGTTCTAGTGTCCATCGGCTGCGATGGGAACTCGCGTCCTGCTAAGAGGGCTATTCACAAACAGCTGATGTACAACAGAAGAACAAAACACTATTGATTTTAATAAGTATTATGATCGAGATTAACTCGTTTTTACTCCGATTAATTGACTGAAGCAGAAATTTAAGATGATAATCAAAATTGGTACAGGTATTGAACCAATAATATTGAAGTATTAACATCTGTAACTATTTTTTGAAATATTAAGATGTATATTAGAAGAAAGTTTTGGGATTGACACAACATGTCTTTAATTCACTTTTATGTTCATGATTTCTTCTTTTCACGACTTCGAGCTAATGTTTTTTTTTTTTTCAAAACAAAATTTATTGTAGAAATATACGTTGCTGAAAGAACATAAAATTTAGTTTATTGTTATTTTTTACGCTTCAGATATAAAGAATAGAAAAGTATGCACAAATTTTAAAGCTCTATTCTACATTTTACACATGATTCATGCATATAAAAAGAGCCGAAAGAGGGACTGAAATAAAGTTTTGTTATAACAATCCTTCGAGCTGAAAAATGAAAGAAAAAAATTGTCTTGGTAAAATCATCCGTGGACTTCACACTTCGGTTCAATACCCGAGCATTCCACAATAGTGCGATTTGGGATTCCGAAACGTCAACTTTGTTTTGCAATATAATCATAACGGAATATTGCACATGATTCCCATACGAAATTTAATGAGGAGCTGATCTGTGATATTTATTTTTATCACAAGTTTAATATTGTTAGTTAAAAATGCAAATTAATGAAAGCATATTTAAAAAAAACGTCGGTATTTGGAATTTTGGTCGATGCAAATTCTCACTAGGGCGGAGTTAAATATCTACACTATAACGGAGTTAAACATACATATAGCGGAGTTAAATATACATTGCACTAGATTAATTTTAACACAATAATTCTAATTGGTAAATAAATCATAGCAGATGTAAATTTCCAACTGGGCGAAAAATGTCCGGACCAGGATTCGAACCAGGGATCTCTTGGCTGAAGCCGCCAATGCTCTACCGTCTGAACTATCTCGGACGTATCTGGTGGAACTTTTTCCCCCAGATAACCTTATTGATTATAGCATCTGGTCTGAAATCTGGTTCAGCTCAACAGAATAAATCACAGGTAATGGAACTCCGTGATTTATTTACCAATTAGAATAATTGTGCTAAAATTAAACTAGTGTAATTACGTATCCAGCGATTTCTGGTGTTCCATTACCTGCAATTTATTCTGTTGAGCTAAACCAGATTTAAGACCAGATGCTTTAATCAATAAGGTTAGTTGAGTGGAAAAGTTCCACCAGATTCGTCCGAGATAGCTCAGATGGTAGATGTTTGTGTTTATGACGGCCAATTATCAACACGAGGGATATAGGCCCTAAGGGGGGGGGGGTGCCCTTCGTGGGGGTCTAGCTAAGGGAACCTAACCCGTATTTACGCTTGGAAATCCAAGATTCAAAGAAAACCACGAAAACTCCGAACCAGTGTTGCCAGATGGCTACATTTTTTTAAATTCAGATTCTTGATTGGCACCGCTGTTTTTGAAATGGTAAAATGAAACGTATTTAATAACATATTAATTAAAGCGAAAACAAAGGGAATTTTAACTTTTCAAAAAAGTGGTGCCAATCAAGATATCTGAATAATAAAAAAAATGTAGTCCACTGGCAACTCTGCTCCAAAGGATTTGGCCGATGGGCGCGATTGGGTTCGAACTTAGCACCTCCAGTCTATCAGCTTCGAGAGCAGAACCTCTCGGTCACTGGTGGGGCCTCAGATGGTAGAGCATTGGCGGCTTCAGACAAGAGATCCCTGGTTCGAATCCTGGTCCGGATATTTTTCGTCCAGTTAGAAATTTACATATAAATGCATATTGTCTGATTTTAATAAAATTTTACAAATAGGAACTTATAGAATTATGTAAAAAAATCACTTATTATCATTAAAATATAATACATACATATGCTAAAATGTATTACAGTAAATACGAGGTGCAAAGTAAAGTCCCTTTAAGCTGAAAATACTCGCGAACGGAGAGAGATGTAGCTATGCAAGTGAGGTAACGGTATAGTAAAGTGACTACGCCCTACCTAATGCAAATGACAGCAGCGCCCCTAGTGGCGAAATTTGAAAATAGTCATTGCAAATCGAGAACTAAAAGATATAGAGCAAAATTTCCAATTAGAAAGTTTTAGAGCATCAATTAATTAGTACGAAACGACATTTGGTTTACATGGATAAGATAAATCTCCGCCTGTATGCCCAAAAATGTCCGAAATCGATGCACTCCATTTTGTGTAAACGCTTGAATGGAATAGCGAGAAGTATGAAGAAATACGCACAATTTATTGTATAAATACATGCTTATCTCAATACATTTTAATAACATCACTCAAAAAAAAAAAAAGACAAACTGTCTCACAGTAATAAAATTTTAACATTCAGTATGTTCGAAAAGTTCGCCATTGCTTACGATACATGTTTGTATTCGTGAGAGTAATTATTCTGCATGCACATTTCACAGCATGGAACGTTTATTGCAAGCTTCTTCAATATGACGACATAGATTTAACTCTTTCAAAGTCTAGACGCTCTAGCCACCTAATTTTAATTCCAAAACTGACAAATGGCACCAAGAATATTTTAATAAAATTTTAATTTTGTAATGAAAGTGCAAATTAGCTGTTTTTTATTATCTAATACATTCGTTTGACTATTCTGGTGTCAGTCAATAATTTCTTCATTTTACGAACAGAATTCTTCTGCCCCTGAAAGGGTTAAACTAAAATTTTAAATTCATTGGAAATTAAATTTTTACAGAGCTTACAGTACAGTACGAAGTCAAAACCTGCAATTGCGCACTGCTACATTTCCGAAATGTGAATATGTAAAGTAGAATCGTCGCTCATCGATTTCGGACATTTTTGGGTATACAGGTGACGATTTATTTTAACCATGTGAACCCAAAGTCGTTCGTACTAATTAACTGATGCTCTAAAACTTTCTAACTAGAAATTTTGCTCTATCTATTTTCGTTTTCGATTTGCAATAGCTATCTTCCAAATTTCGGCACTAGGGGCACTGCTGTCGTTTACATTAGGTCGGGCGTAGTCACTTTACTATACCGTTTCCTCACTTGCATAGTTGTAGCTCTCTCCGTTCGCAAGTATCTTCAGGTTAAAGGGACTTTCCTTTGCACCCTGTATTTAAAAAAGTACAGGAATGAGATGAATAATAGTGTGATTTCTACCCTCACGAATTTCTGGTTTCTTATATATGACAGACAATAAGGCCTTAATTTCTAATAAAAAAGTATCGTTGCAATAATATTTTGAAGCGCCAACAACTGTAAACTATCACCTCCCTCCCATCTTCACCTAAATCATACTACATTTGCAAAATTTAAAGCATAAAAAAATATTAACCTGGGAGGACGCGCGCCGGGCCTGATAGGCCGGAGTGTGTACGGATTTTACAATTGTCACCACTACCTTTTTAAAAGTAATCTTCAACTTCTTTTATCGCAAAATTTTCTCCGATTAAATAAGGCGGCGATTATTATTTGTTTTTATTGGTGACAAAGTAAAAAAAAAAAAAAAAAAAAAAAAAAAAAAATCATACCCTGGGTATGCGCGTGGTCTCCCGGGTTAATATATTTTAAGTATACATATACACACACACACACATATATATAGTATACAGTATCCTATGAATGAACAGTTAGCAAAAACATATATAATCAGGTACGTTTCTTTTTTTAAATCTTATTCGTCAAGGTCTTTTTTTTACCAGCAAAATAACACACAGTACTGTTCCGGTGGGCCTCGGAGCGGTGCGCATTACAGTAAATATGAAAAAAAGTTTAATAATAATATAATCATTATGGTAAATATGAAATTATAGTCTTCAAACCCTTTTAATAAAATAAACTGTTTGTATACATTCAATAAACGCATTTTATGCGAAAGTGGTTTTATCATTACAGACTTAGAGAATGTCACTTTGATTGAGTATACGAAACTAGTCTGATCTTTTTTATTAAAAGTTTTTTTAAACCTTCTTTTAAGTTTACTGTAACCACTTTTAGCACATATATGTATTTTATTTTAACTGGAGAACCGAAATATATATCAAACCAATCATTTTACGAACAACTGTTTCCACGAGATATCGTGTAGCAATTGTGTGTCCACAAGATGGTAAATTTTGTGATTGAATACAGAAGTGGTGCTTTTTGTCCTTAGCCCATTTTTTAATTGAATTTCTTCTTTCTAATTTTCATGTGAAACTGCGAATTATCGCCAGAAAGAGATATCCTTTAAATGAATATTCAATTGTGTTGATGAGAACAAATTTTGTATGAGAAACCAGGTCAGCCATGGAAATTTACTCTTTCAGCCAAACTTACATGATGCTTCACTTCAGACTAAACGGGGATTTTTGGTCATAATTTTCAGAATAACGAAGATATTTCAATGATATTTACAATAGAATTAACTTGCTGTGTGAAAAGCGCAATGAAATCATGAAAAGTGGTAGAAGTACAAAGTCATTCAGCCGGTGCACAGTGTTGCTAGTGGGTTACTTTTTTTTAAATTCAGATTTCTTGATTGGCACCACTTTTTCGAAACGTTAAAATTCCCTTTGTTTTCGCCTTAATTAATATGTCATTAAATAAGTGGCATTTTACCATTTCAAAAAAAGTGGTGCCAATCAAGAATCTGAATTTTTTAAAAAATAGCCCATCTGGCAACACTGTCGGTGCACCGTATGTAATGTCAATTGTATTCCGAAAAGAAAATAATCCATGGGACTATTAATAAAGAGGAAATGACATATCGTTAAAATAGTGAAGCTTCAACTGTAACCGCTTTTGCAGTGGGTGATTATCGCGGGAGAAAACTTCCACCAGTAAATTTAAATAGAAGTTTTCTCCTTATTTAAACGCCTTATTAATGCAGAATTTCAGTCATAAATAATGGCAAAAGCAGATTTTTATTTTTACTGGTGGGAGTTTACTTTGGTGGTAGTCAGGCGCTGAGTTTCCGCCATATTGTGACAACCTAGACAACCTCCTGTTAGTGTCAGGGAAGGGGGGGGGGGATTTTAATACCTGGGCATACTGCTACCAGTAAAAACAAATAGAAATTTTAACAATATCTGTGACGGAAATTCTTCATGAGAAAGGCCGCAGAAATACGGCAAAACTTTCTATTCAAAATTTTCTGGTGGAAGTTTGCTCCAGCTGTAATCAGAAGCTGTTGATCAGGTGTAAAAAAATCAGCCGCCATTTTGTGAAAACCTTCTCAGTTACTTCACTCGCAACTGTTAGACAATACACTATGTGTCTCCTCCTCTTTATTCATAACTCCATTGATTAATCTAATTTAGCACTGACTGGATGTGCATGGCCGTCACGTCTACCAATTTAAATGAGACAATATCGCGAGATGCGGTGAAAGTGACCACTATGCGCATGCAATCAGCGCTAAATCAGATGATCAACTTTTCGGAGTGCAGTTAACATTACATACTGTGAACCGACCGAGTTACTGTGCACTTCTACCGCTTTTCATGATTTCTTCCATTGTGCACACAGAAAGTTAATTCTGTTGCAACTAACGTTAAAATAACTTCATTATAGACTGTAATTTTACCCTCCTGTGGTGACTTGGTTGATGACCGTATGCACTGCAACATGACATTTTCTCTAATAAATTAAATTAGGGTATCCTCCGCCAAATCAAGACAAACCAACAGCGCCTGAAACGACACTTTTCCATCATAGAAACGTTTCGTACATTTTGTATTGGTATGTACTTCAGCTTTCTAGAATAGAGCTTAACAAAAACGACTTTACTTATTCACGTCGTCAGTTGCGCTTCAAAATTTTCACTCGCGGCTCATTTGTAATACACTCACTTATACATACACTTATTGCATAATCTTCCGTGATCAATCCACACTGCCAAATGTCGTATTTTAGCAATTGTAATTTTGCGCAATACAGTGGATTTTGTCAGAGTTTTTTAATAGTATCTACATTCTTTTTAAAGTATATTGTTTCTAGCATCATTCATGTTTGACGCTAACCTTGTCCGTTGACTCGATTACGAGAGATTAGCTATTTTATATTTTATTTCTTTTTTTCTTCAAATCTTTCCTAATCGAGTAAGCCACAATGAATGAATTATTTTATCAAAATACTCGATAACTGCTACACTATATGTCCAAAGGTGACCGGCCACTTGCGATTTTAGACGTTTTGTTAAATATCTAAAAAAATACATGAAGAATTAACCTGAAACTCCAGGTGTGTACGCAGTGTAGTATAGGTCATACATTTCCGTGAAGATTTTTCCCCGAAACCCC